>PVHY01030282.1:0-13547 GCA_004024945.1 Uropsilus gracilis
CTCTGCTGACACTTTGTCACTGTCCCCCCAGGCCACCGACTCAGAGTACGAGGACGCACCCCCGCAGCACTCCTTCGTCAACCACTACATGAGCGACCCCACCTACTACAACTCCTGGAAGCGCCGGGCCCCGCACCGCTACGAGGCGGTGGCGGGCGGCGAGGCGGGGCCGCACCTGCACACGGTGGTGACCACGCAGAGCGCCGTGTTCGCGCCGCCAGGCCCCGGCGCCCGGACTCCGCTCACCGGCTTCTCCTCCTTCGTGTGAGTCTGGCCTCCCGCGGGGTGAGGAGGCGAACTCCGGAGTCTATTTTTGTTAAGACAATCAACTCCGATACCGGAGCCCGAGTTTTTGTTGCAAAACAAATTCTGATACGTGCTGATTTTACCTACTTGTGAACACTAGATTTCAATTCAGAAGGTTTTTTTAAACGGCTTTTTGTACCATCGCTGCAGGAAGCGGGTTTCTTTCTTTTTTCTTTTCTTTTTACGAGAAGGTGTATTTCACTGGTGCAATGGCTTGGCACCCCGGACTTCGGAAGCCCTCGGACCTCCCAGTCCTGGGCTGTGTCCTCCTGAGGTCCAGTGGGGAAGATGGAGGAGGAGCTGGGGGACACGGGGAGGACCCCCCCACTTCCTCCCTCACCTCTGCTTCTTCCGACCGGCGCCCCGACTCCATCCTGAGCGGCTTCAGGCTCCCGGCTCGGGCGTGGGGTTTGAAGAACGAATGTGTGACCTGGGCTCAGTGCTTTCTGACCCACTGCATCCATTTCTGGAATGTTCTCTCAGCAGTTTCCAGGCGAGGGGTCAGCTGTGGGGTTCCTAGCACCCAGCGGGGACCAAGGGGCCAGAGATCCCAGCGCAGTGCCTCCTGACCCGGAGATGGCTCAGCGGCCAAGTGTGTCTTTCCAATGGCAGAATATTCGGGGTGATGCTCTTCTTTTCTTTCTTTCAATCCAGTAGTACAGGAACAGGCCACCTCCCCCTGGCCGGAAGCGCTCCCAGCGGCCCTTGCGAGCGAGCGCCTTGCGTGAACACGCCGCGCCGGCCACCCCCGCCGCCCGGGAGGAAACCGGGCGGGGTGTCCAGACCCGCTGGTGGTGGACGGAGTGTGCATTGTTAACCAGAGTATTTTTTAAATCTTTTTATCTTTTTTTTAAAAGATGTCACATGAAATGAATGAGTCTTTGCTGTCTCCAGGTGCCTTTTTATTAATTACTTAGCTTTGTACATGGAAAAAGGACAGTGTCTCCAAATAAAGCAAAGCAGCTCTGAGAACACGAGGTCCTCGTCCCGCGCGCGCCACAGGCCTCCCGGTGCGGCAAGCCCGCTCACCCCACCCAGCCACAGGTCTCCTGGTCTGCCCCCTGCTGCTTCTCGACAACACCCCCCACCCCCACCCCTCCCCCTGTACTGCTGGCCCTGTGCCCCCTGAGAGGCCAGCTTTTAGCCTTAACAGGTTTTTCTCTCTTCCTTTAATTGTTATGATTTTGTGTTCATTTTTTAGAGAAATGAAAATAGCATGAAATACTTTGAAAAGTTTAATAGAGTCCAAACTGTAGCTATGCCTCCAGCCCATCACATTACTGTTGCAGCAGGGGTCTGAAGCAGCTGGGATGCAGTTCCCCGCTCAGAGTCCACATCAGGAGGTGATGGAAGTGGTGTTGGTGCAGCCAGCCTGTGCTCCCTGGGGGACCCCAGTTCCCTCTAGCCCCCGGGAGTGTGGCCCAGGACAGACACACGCCCACGCTGCCTATTCCCCAACACAGGGGTGCAAGATCCTCCCCCACCCCCTCAGGTGACCAGTGCCTGAAGGCGGTGCCCAGTGACAGGCAGGTGCCAGCTGGTGTGGAGCCTGGGAACGGAGCCCTTGGGCTGCATGTGGCCCTCTTCCCCCACCTCCCAGGCGGAGGGGGTGACCCTCTGCCTTCACCGCGGTTAGCTGTGGCCCTAGCAGAGCAGGAGAGTTATGTGTTGGATGAAGAAATCCTTTTCAGTATTTTAAAAAATAAAGAGTAAGGAAAGTCTCCTTTCTTTCTCCCCCCTCCCTCCCATCGCACCTTCCTTCCTGCTCTTTCTGAGTGGAAGGAAAATATCTAAACCAAAAATCTTAGACGCTCTACCCAAAGCCACTTCTGCATGAGAATTTCTCCACCACCCCACCCTTACCACCTGTCCACTGGGGACACATCTCCTTCCTCTGGGCCCCAAAGATGGCACAGTGGACAGGTCGCCGCATCGCTGCAGCTGGAACTCCTGGAAGTCAAGTGATCAGTGGAAACGTGGACAGACACTGCCTTCTGTGCACTTTGACTGCCTCCTAAGCCATATGGACATTGCTTTAAATAACGGGGAAATGTTGGAACATCGTAGGATGCGGACAGTTTGGTTCGAGGTGTGTTTTTGCTTTTGGGTTTTGGTGACAACAAAATGACACCTTTTTATTCAGGCTCATATTTCCTGTATCCTCTACTTTCAGTAAACCTTTTTTGGTATGGAATTGTCTGGACAAGGTTGCACTGGCACTGGCTGCTGATGGATTGTTAACATTCTCACCCCACCCTGTCACTGGGGCCTCTGGCCCATGAGAGCTGCCTGCACCGAAGGAACAGAGCTGAGTGTTTCTAGTTAGGGTCCAGTCTCCTCCCAGAGCCCTGAAGTGTTCATTCCCCACCTTTCATCTTTAGGGAGGAAAAACAAATCACAATAGGAAAATGGACACTGGATTTTAACTCAGTTCTGGAAAAAAGGACAAGCCACCTTTCTGTTACCAAGGCACAACGATATATGTTCTCTTGCCTGCTTCCGGAGCGTGGCTTTCAGGCACCTCACAACGAGCAGCCACTGTGTCCTTCCTGGAGGTCCTTAACTGATCACAGAAGCATGTTGGGAGCTGCCCTCTGTGTAAGGATGACATGGGGAGGCCGCAGAGGCTCTCTGCCCGAGCCACAGGGGTGGGTGCGCAGAGCTCAGCTCTCCACAAGGGGCCCCAGGACACAGGTCTCCAGAAAGGTGAGTCATCTGGGTAGGGCTGTGGGTGTTCCTGTCCCCACCGGCATTATGCCTATATCCTCGGCCTCCTGCCCCTTCACCCTCCGAATAAATTGCCCCTCACAGAGCCCTCTCCTCCTTCAGGCCTCCCTGACCCTCTCACCACTGTGCTTTCCAGGAGTACGCTAGGGAATGTAGCTGGGGGGGGAGGTGTGGAGGCCCACGTGCACACCTGCACGGTGGTGCTGGGCCTCGCCACGTGAGCTGTCACACCCCAGGGGATGAGCTTCTCTCTGTAACCTCTGTTGATACTGTGCTTGTACCTGGTGACGGTGGACTGAAGCATGGTGTTTGCATAAAAGTTTCTCGCATGGTCTTAGTTTTTCGAGTCCTTGACACACGGTGTAGTTACGCTGCCAATGAGCAGTCAGTCCGCATAATGAACACGGCTCTCCTTGACTCGGCATACTGGTGGCTCGGACCCAGCTGCAAGATGAGAGCCGCGCAGGAATCCAAGGACTGGGCTCGCCTGCTGAGGCGCGCCTCATTTCCTCTCAAGGTCACCTTCCAGTTGGTCAGTAGCTTAGGTTGGTCCTGAGGTTTTCCCAACAACATTTTCTGGAATTGTGCAGAAAACCAGATCTCATTTTCAAAAATATTGTAGGAAGACAGAGAGGTGCTATGGGTGCAATTTTTAATAAAAACGTCATTTGGTTCCTTATGCGACTGTGATTTTCTTCAGGTTCTGATGAAATGGCTCACAAATCCTAAAGCCATAAGACTAAACCCTGAAATTTAACCCTGGCACTGTATTGAGCCCCACACATAGCTGCCCCAGAACATGTTCCTGTTGAAATGCATATACATGTATGGGCAGCAGAGTGAGGTCAGCGGGGTGTGAGCTCACCCAGCGCCCTGGCTGTGTGGCCAGGTGACCAGAGGCAGGCAGTGCAGTGTCTGAGCATGTCCCTATGTGCACAGCAATGTCCAGGGCAGCACCAGCCCCGTTGCTGGTCATGCCCCTGAAGACTTCAGTGGTGCCCAGGAGGGGAGACTGCCCTTCGTTGCCAGCCTCAGCCTTTGTTGGGAAGAATTGCAGAACCAGAAAAGTCTGCCTCTGCCCCCTAGGCTGTTGCCTCTCAAGTGAGACTCTCTCAAGGCTCAGGGGGACTAGTGTCACTCTCCCCCTCTCCAATGGGGCATAGGCATGCACTATGGCTGCAGTGCCCGGGTTCACCAGGGGAGGCATAACTTCACCCTGCCCCTCAGGTCCCACTAGCCAGCCAGCTCTCCAGCCCCACGTGCCTCACAGTCTCCTGGGGGTGTTTAGAGCTCCTGGGGCTCAGGCCACAGCCAGAGCAGCTCAGTCAGAGTTTCTGGTTCCCAGGAAGGACGTCCACCACAGGGATGGGAGGGACAGTTGAGAAAGAAGGGGGGCTCTACTCCCCACCTTACCTTCTCAGAATACCTTCAATTTTTTTTCTCCTGACATGGTCCACCTACATTCCCCATAAATACCAAATTAAAATCTGCACATTTACAATATTTGGGACTTGCAGCTGCCTTATAAAGGGTAGTTGACTTGTGTTGGACAACCGTGTGCTGGATAGTATTCTGTATTCTTTGCATCTGTTCGTTCATAGAGCTCCACCAGGAGCCAGTGAGGGAGGTACAGTCAGTGACCCACTTATAGACAAGGAAACACTCCAGAGAAGGGAACCCACTTGCCTTAGAGCAGACAGCTGGCAAGGGGCAAACCCAGGTCCAAACCTAGTCAGCAGCTTCAAGGGCTGAGATCCTGGGTGTCTGTCTGCCCTCCAAAAAGCCATCGCTTTCCCCTTAGCTGTTCTCGAGTCTAGGGCAGCACACTATGGAGAAGGCACACACACACACACACACATCTCTGTCTGAGCCTGGCAGCTACACCTGACTGTACATGGAGCACAGAAGATTGTACCCTCCCCACTTACACTCTGCTGTATTCATGCAGAGGATGCCTGAGTTCACTTGGTGTGTCACACAGAGCCTGGCTATTATCATTATCATTATCATTATCATTATCATTATTATTATTATTATTATTATTATTTTTGCTAGTATTATTTTTGCTAGTATTATTATTTTTAAATTAATGGAAGAACCTTTGAAATGGAACCATTTATCACAAAGAAAAGATCTCGCCATTGTCTTGCTCATCAACAGCTAGATAAACTTGGAAGGAAGGAGAAGCATGCCCCCTGAGAATACTGCTGGCCGGGCAGGGAGGAGTGGCAAGGCCTTAACTGTCCTCTGGGGCACTGTGAGCATCATTCTCTGTGGACAGGAGGGCAGGCACCACACCTCCATGAGAGCCTGTGGTTCGTGGTCTTGCCTGTCACAGAGCCCAGCCCTGAGTAATCTAAAGTGAGCACCCACCAGGGGGCCACAGGGGCCGGTGGACCCCGCATCTCCATGAGTTTAGGTTTCATCCAGAAGAAACAGGGCTTTGGGGGTCTCCTCTTACTCACAGAGGGTCCAACCTACAGAAAGAAGATGACTGATGCTCGGCCAGACGCTGAGCCAGGTGCCACCTCAGCAAAGCACCTCTGAGCTAAGCAGGGCCACACATGGGTCGGGGACTCTGCTATGACCACTAAGAAGCCCCATCTCCTGCCAGTAGCTCCCAGGCCAACTGTGGGGCATGATTTCCACTCCCAAGAGACCCCTCCAAAGGACCATCTCTTCAGGGGCCCCAAGCTGGGCTGCTGGGGGTGAGTTCCCCCTCCTTGGAATACAAATCTCCAGAAACAGTAGTTGGAGTGGCTTGGATAAACCATCTGACTTTGCAGGCCCACCTTTCTTCCTGCCATTTTCCAAGCTTGATTCAATTTGGGGAGCTTCCCACACCCCTTCAGTAAGCTATCTTTACTTAACCTAGCCCAAGACTATTGTGCTACTTACAGGAAGAACCCTGCTCCTTGCCACTGGAGAAGCTGCTTGTTCCCCCTCAGGTCCGGGCCCAAGGGCAGGCTGTGCCCCTTCCCTGGCTGCAAAGAGGCCACTGGGACAGGGAGGGCCTTCCCATGGAGGGCCTGTTCAGGGGACAACACCCACAGTCTCTGCCACATTGACTAGGGGGAAACCAACATATATGCTAGGGTGGTTTCTGGCTGTAGGTAAGTAAGCTGGGCAGGCATTTTGCCCTTCCAACATTAGCATCCCCGACCAGCACCTATGGTATTGTGCCCTCTCCATGATTATAGCATGCCTGAGCCCAGTGGGTGTACGCATGCGTAAGTGGGCTTATGGACCTAGGAGCAAGGTAAAAAGGTCAGCATTGCCCTGGGAGGAGATCACAGGGAAGATAACATGAGGGGAATGTGGAAAGAGCCCAGCAAAAGAGTTGAAGATTCCTGAGGGGGTGGGGGACTCGTCTGCCTCCCAGCTCCCACTACCAGGCCTTGTCTGCTTGCCGTACAATTGGCCCAAGCTCCCTGCCCACTGGGCCTGTGTGCCTGGTTCCCCAAGAGAACATTAAGGCCTGTAAAACCCACTGAGACTCCAATAGTCTTCTTGGACTGCTAGAACCAATAAAGAACCCAACCAGCTTGACCTGCTTGCACTGCTCCAGCCAAGGCAGCGGGAAGGTCCATGGGAAAGATTCTCCAGTTGGTGCAGCCCAGTCACAGGTGCGGTGGGTGTCAGCCTTAAGGGCATTTTCCACAAAATGAGGCATTTACTGAGGGGGAAAATATATATATATATATATATATATATATATATATATATATATATATATATATAGTGTGAAAATGATGTTGTGTTTTCAAGGCCCCAGCCCGGCAGAGTCCTGTCTCTGCAAGTCAGCATCGTGTTGTCCACCCAGCAGATGCTGGGCAGCCTCGGTCCATGTTTCTGCTCCCCACGCTGCTGCATCACCCTGGCCCACAAGGGAGAAGCAGTTAGTGACAGGCCTTTTCGTCTGCCCAAGAAAACCGAAATTGGACAAGGTGGTTGCCACCGTCTGTGACAATCACAGTTCGGTCCTACGGGGTTAGTTTTGCCATGAAGTGGAACCACATTCAGACACTTAATTTGGGAGCTGTGGACACTTTCACAAACCTTCTGCTTAAATAGCCCATTTCCCTAAAAACATCGGTTTGCCAGACATGTATTTTTAAATGATTTGAGTATGTCCATGGCTCCGCTCCTACAAGTGCTTTAGGGTTTGCCAAAACCTCTTTTCCTATAATGGCTTAAGTCAATTAAAAGCCAGCATGGGCGGAAATTCCAAGCTGTTAATTTTGGGCTCCGAGGTCTTAACATGTCCTGTTTCTCCTCAGATAAGACAATATTCTGCAGTCATTAAGCAAAACACTACATTATGGGATTGAGTTTGATCCAGATTCAAGCAGTTGAGTAAAAAAATTCCTATTTCTGAAGCAATCTGAAATTGTTTTTGGTGGAGTCCTTTAACCAGCAAAGAATGTTAGAGATCTGTTGATTTGGGGGTGGGGGGACTTAGAGAGCCCCATGGGAGCCCAGAAGGAAAATTCCATTGAGCTGGTGGAGTCCAGTGTAGGCAATTGGGCATCTATGCCTCTTGGGGAACATTTTTCAAGAACATAGAGCACAGGAAAATTGGGGGCTTCTGCTCCAGAAATGAGGTCTCTGGCAAAAAGCTGTACAGGCCTCTTACACAGCCTCAGGGGGTGCTGGTAGAAAGAGTCTCACAGGGCCCCCAGCAAGGAAGACTCACCAGCATCTCCAGCATCCCCTCTATCCTGACCCTCCTCCCTAGACCCACTCGGCACCCATGTGTGCCAGCATCACCTTTAGCACCAGGCTAGCCAGCAGGAAGGTAAGTTGTACCACATCCATGCACTGGACCTGTGGATTTCTAGAGAACCCGGGTCTGGGCATGTGTTGTGCAAGATAGATCAGATCAAGGGACTCCAGGCACTCTTACTCCCTGCCTGAAGTCTTTTTTTTTTTTTAAGACTAGGTCTCGCTATTTTTGCCCGTGGAACTGCAGGCTCTCGTTGCCCGGGGTACCACAGACTCAAGCAATCCCCAGACTCAGCTTCCCAGGTAGCTGGGATTACAGGCACACGCCACCATGCCCAGCTATTTTTTGGAACTAGGTCTCGCTACGGGCCCCAGGTGGGACTCGAACCAGATCCCTAGCCCCGGCCACTTCATAGGCTGAAGCTTACAGGCACGAGCCACTGTGCCCAGCTCCTGCCTGAAGTCTTAAAGGAAAATGACTACATGTGGAAAACAGAAAGCAGGCATGCAGCAAAGTTTATTGTTAGTATCTTTTTGTTTTGTTTGTTTCATTTTACATCATTATCTACCCTGGGGTTCTCCCACCACATTATCACCCATGAGCCATCATCTTAGTCTCTTGTACCCCTTCCACTTCCACTTTCCCCCTCTACCCCTCTCATGCTCCATGCTTCAACTTTCCTGAGAGTTATTTTTAAATTTTTTTAAGACAGTATCTTTTATATCACAGAATCCTAAGGAAGGGTGAAAACTATGACTGAGATATGTTTTTTCATTAACTCGCTTGTTATTGGATGTCTAGTTCATTATTTTCTCCGGGTGCATTTCCCAGGATAATCAAAGATGTTCGAGGACACAGAAAAGGAACAAAGAGAAGGGAATAGGGAGCAGCTTGACCAAGGTGATTGTCAATGAACACAGCTGGCAAGGACCTCCCTCGGAAACAGTTTGCCATTTCTAGTTCATCTGCAAGTCTCCTCAGCATGGCCCGGTCAGTCAGCACGGGTGTGTTCACTAGGTCATCACAAGGTCTCATGCAACAGAAACTAGACGGCTCTTTAAAAGAGTGAAGTGAAATGCCATCCATGGACCCTGCAAACTCCAAATAATGCTGCTCTGTGCAAAAGTAAGCATGCTCCTGCCATGTGCATGCCTGCCCGTGTATGCATAGTTGTGATGCACACCCACGCCAGGTGTGATGTAGAGATTGACTCTGCAAATGACCGCAAGAACCTGGTGCTATTGCTATTAGAATTGCTACCAGGTAAGAACAGGAACCAAGGGGAGAGGGACTCACTTCATGCCATTTGAATTGTCAGTATGGAATCTTCAGGTAACAAAGAGGGGAGAGGCACTGCCCCCAGGGCATCTGGGCTGAATGGCCCCTGGCCATGCCCTCTCTGGACATTCTGAGCAGTAGACCTGGCCATGACTTGAAGGAGACAGGCCTCCACCTCTCTCTGTGGTCCTGGGAAAATCACTAACCCTCTCTGATCTCTTTCTATCGTGTAACATAAAACAAGGCTATTTTGAGGCTTGCATCAGAAGTGGATGGGGAAGCAGGTTAGATTGCAAAACAAACATCAGTTGTTCCCGTTGTCGCCAATGCTGCCGTCCCTAGGCACATTGAGTAAGTGGCCTATCTGCAGACACCCAGGGTCCTCTGCAGATTAGAGTGGGGAGACTCAGACACCTGACTTGATAAATAGGCCCACAGTACTTCACCCCAACCATACCCACTGCTCACTGTCAACCCCTTCCTGCCTGGAGGCTCTGGGGAAAAGTCACCTCACTTAGAACAAAATTCACAGCCCTGGATTCAGGCAGTTCACACTGAAACCTGACTGTGGTCAGCCTTTCATCTTGGGGTAACATATGACCTTTGGACTAATAAAGTGTCCCTTGAGTCAATTTATCTTCCATTCAAAGTTGTTCTGAAAAGTGTCGTACGTTTATCTTGAAGTTTTTTTTTTCTTCTTTTTTTTTTGAGACTAGGTCTCGCTGTTTTTGCCTGTGGAACTGCAGGCTTACGTTTCCCGGGGTACCACAGACTCAAGTGATCCTCAGCCTCAGCTTCCCAGGTAGCTGGGATTACAGGCATGTGCCACCACACCCAGCTATTTTGGGGGGAGTAGGTCTCTCTATGTTGCCCCAAGCAGGACTCGGACCACGATCCCTAGCCCCAGCCGTTTCATAGGCTGAAGCTTACAGGCACGCGCCACCGTGCCCGGCCTATTTTGAAGTTTTATATATTTTCTTTCCTAACTTGGTAACTGACAACAGGTGGTTAAGCCCCACCAGCCTCTGGACTGTCACCTTCTTTCCTCTACCACATGTTGCCTCTGTCCCCTCCTTGGAGTCACCCTTCCTGAGTAACCTCTAACTCTGGCTGTCCCTCATCACATCAAGGACAGTCACCACTGAATCTGGTATCTGGATTTCCTGTTGTTCTTTGAGTGAATCTGAATCCAGCTCAAATTAAAAGTGGGAACACATTGGAATCTCAATAAGGCCTCTGTAACTCCTGGTATAATTAGCAGAGATGATTGGAAAGCAGAAAGGTCAATGGCAGGTGGGAGGATGCTCATGGTTGGATGAGGTTGATGTAATCACAACTTGCAATATCCAAATCTATTCTCAAAGAACTTGTTGCTTTGCCAAACATACCACCAGCCAATTTGTCTGACTTCCTTTGACACCCTGCTTTCATCTCAACAACAGCAAAAAAGGCTTGCACTACGGAAAGGAGTATGGAGGACCCTCAAACTAATGGAAATGGAACTACCATTTGACCCAGCAATTGCTCTTCTGGAAATCTACCCAAAGGAGACTTCGATGGTTGTACAAAGGGACACCTGTTTACTACAGCACTGTTTATAATTGCAAGGACATGGAAATAACCCAAATGTCCCAAAACAGATGACTAGATGAAAAAGATATGGTATATATACACAATGGAAAATTACTCATCAATTAAAAATGACAAACTTGATGATTTTATGGTAACATGGAGTACTTAGAAGAAATCATATTAGCAGAAACAAGTCAGAAAGAAAAAGACAGGAACCAAATGGCTTCACTAATATATGGGACATAGGAAAAATAAAAAGTCATGTGGAAAAGTCAAAACAAGCTAACAACTAAAATGAAGTGCACAACCCAGAGGTGGGGGAGGGGGGACAGGAGAGGGTGGGAAAGTTCAGGGAGGGAAGGTGGTGGGTGAACCCTGAGGATTAAAAAAATGTGAAATTTATATATAAATAAATTATTTAATAAAATAAATAAATACACATAATGTAAAATGTAAAAGAAAGAAAGAAAGGCTCGCCAGCGTGCCAGGGTGCAGGACACAGCCAGCTCAGGGGAGGTAGCTGGACAAGCCACTAAGCTATTGCAGGTTGCCCGAATTCAGAGCAGTAAGTGGCTGTCAGTCCCCCCAGAAGCACAGCCTTCATGTCCCTGTCTCCCCAGTATATAATCTCCCAGAGCCAAAATTCTGCATCAGAAGTTGTCAAAATCTTGGGCCACGCCCCCTGGCAGCCTCACACCTGCTGATCACACTGGTAATATGTGTATTTGTGTCATTTTCTGGAGCCATAGTT
Source organism: Uropsilus gracilis (assembly GCA_004024945.1). NCBI lineage: Eukaryota > Metazoa > Chordata > Mammalia > Eulipotyphla > Talpidae > Uropsilus > Uropsilus gracilis. Next base: position 11,361 of record PVHY01030282.1, read on the forward strand.
CTCACTTTCCATTAGTCATTTCTCACCTGGTCAATTCATGCCCTTTAGGGATTCCAGACAGTTCCAGTATTTCTCAGTGGCTGACAGCAAGTTACTGCTTGTTACGTGACCTCTGAGGGTTCCTTTGTTTTCGGCTGAACCTTTACCTGGCATGAGTGGTCTGAGGGGTCAGCTCTATACTGCTAGGCACTGCAGGGGGGCTCCCAGTGTAGCTATCTAGGGTCACACCCACATCCCATCTTTACTGGCCTCGTGCTTTGGGGTAGGTTCTTAATGAGGCTGTGCTCAATGTTCCCCTCTGTAAAATGTGGATATGTAGAATACTCAAGAAATGGTCGTTCTTATTATTGAACCCAATTCTAAATATGAAAAGGAAAAGGAAAGCAAAGCATTACTTAATCATCACTCATTCACTCAAGAGAACACAGTTGAGCTCCACAGAATGTATCAGGCACTGGGACACATCCAAGAACAGGACATCACCCCACATCTTGGAGGTGGTATTCAAGTAAGGAGAGGCAGGAATAAACAATAGACATACTTCAGAAGTGAATTGTGTAGGGTGCTCAGTGGTGAGAAGTGTAACAAAAACAGAAGCAGCTCAGGGAGGGAGGAAGGGAGAAGAGGTGTGGAAATAGGAAAGAGGGGAAGGTATCACTTTAACACAGTATCCGCTTATTTCACGTCAGTGAAAAAGTGACCTTCCACCAAAAATGTGAAAGAGCTCACCATGTCATTCTTTGAGGAAAGGTAAATGAAATTTGTTAAATAAATAAAATCTCCCAAAATAAGGCCTTTGGGGGAAAGCAAATGATAAACACGGCTCTACAGAGAAAACACGTTGGAATGCAGAGCCCAGTGCACCGTGGTATTTGGTACAACAAACACTCCGAGGATTTGTGCAGGAGGCCTCATGAGTCTCCTGGGGAAGTTACCAGACCTTCCAGACACAACCAGACACAGGCTGAACGCTGCTCCTCGGGGGTGGAGCCCCTGAGAGGCCAGGTCTGCCAGCAACAGCGTGGGTCTAGCACAGTCCCCTGCCTGCAGTTCTCTTCCAACTGCGCCTCGACTGAGAAATTATTTATGCACCAGAAGTTTGCATTCCCATGTTTAAAGTGTGTAAAAGTCAGTGGTTCTGAGCACATTCACAGAACTGTGTGATCCTCACTTTAGTCAAAATTTAGAATGGTTTTATCTTCCCGGAAGGACAATTTGTTTCTTCAGCAGTGACTCACTGTTGGCACACACCCCACCCACCACCCCAAGCCTGCCCCCTTCCAAACTGGGGAAACTATCAGCTACTTTCTGTCAATAAATTTGCCTCTCCTGGGCGTCTCCTATCTGTGGATTCATACATTTAGCCCCCTTTGATGCTTAGTTTCTTTTGCCAAACGTAATGTTTCAAGATTCCTCCATCCTGCATTGTGGGTCAGCACTTAGTTCCTTTTTGTTTGTTTGGCTTTTGTTTGCTTTGTCAAACAAGATTGTGCGAATAGACCACATCTTGTTTGTCCACCTAGAAGCTGATGAACTTTGTGTTGTTTCTACCCTTTGTCTGCTGTGAACTTTTGCGTAAATTTTTGTGTGGACATAGGTTTTTATTTCTAGTCTCTGCCAAGGCATAGAACTGCTGAGATATGGTAGCTCTGCGTTTATCATTTTGAGGAACTACCAGACTGTTTTCTAACATGACTGTACTGGTTTACATTTTCATTATCAAAGGGTGAGGGTTCTAATTTCCTCATACCCTTGTCAATATCAGTAATTGAATGTCTTTTATTTCAGTCACTCTGTTGGTTATACGGTGACTTTAATTTACACTTCTCTAACTGTTGAGCCTAACCAAGATCACACAGCAGTAAAGAAGGGACATGTGTTTATATGACATTCCTGTATCATCTATAAGAAATGGTGTTTGAAATGCTTTGCCCATTTTTTTAAATTTAATAATTTATCTTTTAGTCTTTGAAACACCTCCTGAAAGTGGTAAAAAGAGACTTTCTGACTTGACTTAACTGTTTACCCCTATCCGCCTGCTTCTCTCTCCAAAGCAGGCTACAAACAGTACTTAACTGCAATTACCTTTAACTTTAACTGGATACAGCTATCTGCCTGCTACTCTCTACAAAGCAGGCTACACACTCTTTATTAGCATTTTCACTGATCACCTTTACCATTGATATG
>PVHY01030283.1:0-13552 GCA_004024945.1 Uropsilus gracilis
GGACAAGACAGTGCTGGACCCCAGGGGAGGCATCTGTGCTTCGGTTTCTGTTGCAGATCTGAACAGGTGCCATTTCACTGGTGACCTTGGAGACAGGGCACTACCAGGGCTTTGGGAGGGTGTCACTTCCAGATGTGAAGTGCTGGAGGTTTGTGGGGGAGGACAGTAGGTCTCTCTTAACTAGACAAGAAACATGTGTGGGCCCTGGCTGAGAACAGGGCCTGAAGAAAGAAACAGCATGGGGAGGGGAGTGGGGGGGGGCAGCTGTCCATCTCGATCAGCCCCGTTTGATGTGTGTGCACTGGTGTGTGCACAAACCCACACATGTGCACACACATTCTTTAGCACCTCTCTCTGCAGAGGAGTCAGGGAGAGATCAAGTCACATAACCTGCTCAAATGATCACTCACATCTCCTCCCCATCAGCACTTGTTCCTGCTCAGATGATGTGCAACAGGCTCCAAAAGGTGCTGGGTCTGCTCAGCAAGCTGGGCATGCTGCCAAGTGGAGGTGCAAGTTCTATGGGCAGAACGAGCCCCCAAGGCTGGAATCCATGTTCCACACATCTTGTCACAGATCAAGCGCTTTTCTTGAATTGGGCTGGCCTCCCCAGCTGTTTCCAACCTCCTCGGGAGCCAGTTCAGCACTCCCATACCTGAGCCCTCCTCCTCCTCTGCCCCCAGGTTTGTATTGCACTTTTGAATCCCAGGAAGACATTCATCAAAGTGCTTACCTAATACCCCCTGATTCCTGAGTTCCACCAGTGTCTTGACCTGCTGGAGTGATCTTGCACTCCCCCTCTCTCTACCTTCCACTCTTCATCAATCACCAAGGCCTGGCAAGGCTTCCTTCAACATTTTTCAAATCCTTTCTTTTTTCTTTATTTACCTTGGTCACCTCTGTAGCCCCAGCACTGTCACTCACTCACAGAAGGCATTCAATAAATGTTTTAAGTAAGAATCGAACTTCTCGTTAAATATGAAAGATTGAATTCATCCATTTGTTTCTGGTTTTGTCCCAACCCCTCACCCAAACAACAATATGGGAATTAAATATGCATACATCCACAAGGGCAAAGAGAACAGGAGAAGAGATGAAAGTAGATGAGAGATGTCAACAAGATCCTGGAAATAGAAAGAACTAGCAATGACTATAGGGGGTAGAGAAGAGCTGGAGCCGAGGCTGGCACCTCAGAACCCTGGAAAAGCTTGAGTGCTGGGGATACCAGGGGACAGTGAAAACAGGACAGTGAATACAGGGAGGTTAAACAACAATTTGCATCTCTCTACTTGCTTCACCACCAGTCCTCTTTAGTCACTCAGCCTCCTGAAGATTGACAGTCAGGCGGAAGATAGAAAAACTGGCCCTAGAGAAAACACAATTAACAGGTTGACACTGCTGCAAGGAGACACCTAGGTTCTCACTTAATCATCCCGCAGCAAGGCCACTGGTTAACAAGCAGCTTCCACCTCACCCTGCCCTGACATACCGAGAACACCCAGGTAGCTAACTATGACTGTGACTCGAATACAAGCAAACAACTAAGGGTTATTAAACATCAGAGAAGAGTTTCTAGTATGAAAGACAGAGGGGAAAAGAGTCAAAGGGGATAACACAATAAGTCTTTTTAAAATCTTTAGAGGCAAGACACAACATCTTTGAAATAACAATATTCCAAAAGGAAGAATTAGTAGAAACTAAAAATTCAAGAGAAGAGTTAAAAGAAAGATAAAGAAATTTCTCCAAAAGTAGGACAAAACTCAGAGAGATGGGAAATGGGTAAGAAAACGAGAGGAGCAGTTCAAAAGATCCAATATCCAACAATGAGAGACAAAGAAGCGCAAATGGAGGGGAGCAGATACTCCAAAAGGTATCATAAATAAATCTTTCAGTTCTGAAGGACATGTTTCCAGAGGGAAATAGACCACTATGTGTTTAGAGAAGAAAGATTTACACTAAGGCATGAAACAATGAAGCTTCAAAACTCTGAGTAACTTTTAAAATTTCTAGAGATTTCAAAGATTCAAAGGCTTAATACAAACGACTAGGAATCACAATGGAATCAAAGTACTTAACAACAATGTATCATAGGACACAAAACAAGGAACATGATTTCAAATTATGAGGAATATTATTTTCATTCTATTCTTCTATGTCCAATCAAACTACCACAAATATGAATACAGAATAAACACATTTTTCAAAGTAAGAAACAAAATTTTTATGAACCATTTTCAGGAAAGTACTGAAGGGTATACTCCAGCAAAATGAAGGCACAAACCAAGAAAGAGGAATGTATAGGATTCACACAAGGGGATCCCATACCTGAACGAGAAAAAGTAATTCACAGGCTGACTCCTCAGCCCTCCCACATACCCACCCCACATCAAGCCTCTTCAGTTATTCAGTCTCCAGAACAGCAAGCCAGCCAGATCACAGCTGGTCCTAAATTGAGCCGGAAGATTGGCACTTCAGCAGGAATATTGCCAAGAAAAATGCAAACTAAATTAATGAACAATATACTTTCAAGTATTCAATTATGTCAGAACATTTGGGGATGAATATTTGACAAGTTCATAGGCCAGTAAATAAACACAAAATAAGAGGTGATTATTAATTTTAGGGAAAACAAAAGAGGAAATATAATTACAGTATACTATGTGACTCAGCTGTGAATGATATTTACATGATTGTAATGCCATATACACAACATGCTGTTTTGGTTAAAAGGAGGAATATAATTATGTTGGGGAGTGAATGAGGCACAAAAGAGTGGTGTGTGTGTGTTTGTAGCAAAAAAAAAAAAAAAGATATAGAGGGTGGTACAAAAGTGCAATTCCCAAATCCTTCAAAGTTGAAGTGACTAGATAATGACTACGTCTGAAAAATTTATAAGTATGCTCTTTGGAAATAAGATATCTATCAGGGATTGTACAAGGCTCCCTCCAAGTAGGACTCAGAAATGAGAAAAGGTAAAGTAGGGCAATGCTGTTTTCATTGTCAGCCTAGCTTTCCTATTTGACATTTAAACTCAGGCATAGATGACCTGGATAAAAATTAGCATAGACAATTGAAGAAATGCACCTCCCCATGAAAGACACGGCCTCCTGTCATTTAGCCTTGCTCCTGTATTTGATCCTGCCCTAAAGCCCTGATCTCCCACTATTTTCCTCTCTACATACCATCATGGATTTCTCTTTTACCTCCAAGGCAAAGGCTCCTGTACCTTGAACATCACCAAAGTCTAATAAAACTCTTCCTCTTCCAAATTCATCTTTCACTACAGACCAGTCAGACTGATCTACAGACCAGCCCCCCAACTGTAGACCCATCTCTAGACCTCTGCTCACCATGTTCTGTCTCCTTTCCCACACTCCCTCAGACACTTAGTCTGGAGTGCAGATGACATCACTCAGTGTATGAGGACTGATGTACCCTTACTTTCTGTAGAAGCTGTTGGCCCCACCAAGTTTCTAGATACAAGGCCAGGCTCAAACCAAGATGTGACTTCCTTGCCTCTACTCCCTGTCCCCGGCCATTATAGAGATGCTGGGCAGATAGGGCCTTTTCAGAGGACATCTGGTCCTTCCCTCCTTTTCAGAAGCCTGACTTTCAAAGCCAGATGTGATACTCAAGTGTGAAATGGGCCAATGCCTTCTATTCAGAGGTTCAGGAAATCCAGCACAATTTTCCTCATCCTCCACTGCAATGCCCTGCCTGAGCCCAGTGACCTTCCTGCAGAATGTGTGACAACCTAGTCCCATGGTCACCCTCACTGCTACTTCCCATCAGCATCCACATTATGTGGCTGTCCACCTCCAGGCATTCCCACACCCCTCTCATTTGCTGACCCACAGTAGTTGACAGAGGGACCACGTGGGGGTGCAGAAATGAAGCATCATGGATAGCGTACAGTTGGCCGAAGCCCATGGCAGAGAGAAGGGGAGATGAAGGGGCATGATGGTGGCAGACTCCCACCTGCTCTGTGCCCAGACTTGCTCCACTACGGCTGCTCCAGACACCAGTCAGCACCGCGTCCTCCTTCGGGCGTGTGTCTACTGCCTTGCTGGAGTGTTAGAAGGGTGACCAAGACTTGAGATGTGAATCCAGACCTTAGCTCACCTGTCCCCACCCTGAGAGGGTCATCAGACTGACTCTTGAGAACTTCCCCTCTTCCCTAGCAGGGAGTTGGAAATCCATTTTTATAGGTCAGGAAGGACCCATTTGATGAGAACTGCCCCCTATTTATGTTGGCCTAAACTTTTTTTTTTGGAGTAAAACAAAAAAGCAAACTGTCCTGAAACTTTGGCCACATTCTGACTTTGCAGTAACCATCTGGGTGACTTCCTTGCTGTTGCTACAGGGCTTCCATGAAAACACTTGATGCCTCAGTTTTTCTATCCAGGAAATGGGCATAGCAATCCCTGCACTGCCTTCCACATAGAACTACTGGAGAGACTGGAGGAGTTAACTTTGAAAAAATACAGACCAAAACAAAAATCTTCACAACCTTCTGCAGAAGCAGACAATTCTAGGGAGCGGGAGGAATAATTCTAGGGAAAGGCTTGGAGTGACCTATAGAAGAGCTGTCTGTAAGAAGCTACCCAGGGTCCAGAACCTGGATCATCTGACTTCAGGACACTGTAACTGAGTCTGGGGCCGCAGAGGGCTGAGTCCAGGAAAGAACCTAGGGTCCGACTTAGGCAGGAGGTGGTCAGAGACATCGCAGATTCTGCAAAGAGGTGACCAATAGGGGCAAGGAGTTTCCTGGGATTTTATTTTAAGCAAGTGAAAGATTTCTATGCATCTAAGGTAATAACTCACATCTACTGATGATGCATACATGTCATGCCCTGACTTAAGCTCTTCCCAAACTTATCTCACATGATGCTCCTGGAGACCTGTGAAGCAGAGTTACTCTCCCTAAGCAGAGTTACTCTCCCTAATTTCCAGATGGCCAAGGAAACAGGGTAATAAGCAGGTCCACGGGATTTGCGCCCAGGCAGGGGCGCCAGGGTCCAAGCATTTAACACCATGTTATCTTATTCTCAGGGAGCAGTGTGTGCCAGGTCCAGGAAGCAGAGAGATGGTCAAGATGACCTTGAGAAAGAGGGATTCTGTCATTCTGACTAAGTGCCAAGGCTTACTAATGATGTCTAAGTGGGTTGCTATAGAATTTTAGCCTAACCAGAGATTCCAGGTTCAAATTCAGGTGACAGGTATCAGGAACCACCAGGAAGGTGCAGGAAGTGGGAGTCAGGGGCTATCACCTCTCTCTTGTCCATATAGCCCATACATGTTAATGGAGCAACACAGTACAAGACTGCACTGGTCACACTCACAACCCTTATTTCCAGTGGAAAAATGGTTACAAACAACAACAAATGGTTATTTTAGGGGAAGAGAACAGACGCAATAAATGGAGACTTTGAGGGAGAAACAGCCTCAGGGAATTTATAGTTTAGGTCCTATAATTTGCTGTGTGACTTTAGGAAAGCCAGGCAGCCTCTCTCAGCCTCAGTTTCCTTATAGAGAGATGAACATAATAAGAAAACCTGCCTCAAGGGGTTACTGTGAGGCGTACAGAAAATAACGCATCTATGGTAAGTGCTGAGTGCACACTAGTGCTCACTAAACTTCAGGCTTTATCTAAGAGAGAGGATATGAGAGCTAAGTGTGGAAATGTGTTGAGAGTGGGTTTGTAAACTGTAAATTACTTTGCAAATGCCACTTTTGCTGGGGAGGACCAGAAAGGGAGGGGAGGATTCTGAAGACAGAGATCCCTGTTCTCAGCAGAGATAAAAGGCCCAATAAGGCTGGGGAAACCCTCCCTGGTATGCACCTCCACCTCTGTCCCGATGGAGCCCACTTACAATGTACAGCACCTCCAAAGCTGCCCTTAGCATCCTCTGCACCGCTCCATGACTCACAATGGGGCTCCGTCTCCAGCCCCCAGATTCATTCCCCATACAATGATAAATCATGTTAAACAAAATGAATATGCAAATCTCCTTAGGGCGGGCCTTACAGCTATGGAAGCTGAGGCTAATAAATGAATTCTGAATAAGACAGCACAAGCAATGCAATGTCTCCTGCTCATCTCGCTTCCCCCTGCCCCTACGGCTCTGTCACCAGTGTCTCTCTAGTCCCCAGGGAGTGTACATTCTGAAGGAACAGGTTAGGGAGGCAGAGAGACCTGGGCAGACATGAGCAGTAGGTTAGGCCTGTTGGTTTTGCATCTCCAATTCCTGTCCCCATGGCTACTGCTAGCCTCCGGGCAATGAGGTCTGTGTACCTGGGCATAAGGGCAGTCAGAGCTTCACACTCAGCTTCAGGGGTGCCAAAGGTTACCGAGGGCTGGAGAGAGAAGGGACATGGTACGTACAGTAGTGTGCAGTTGCAGGAACCTACAGGGCCCTGGGGCCTTGGAAAATGATTTAAGTTTCAATAGTGGAGAGAGACTGGAATTGTCAAGATTACAAAGGACTGTAAAAAAATCACCTCGTCCAGTGGTTCTCTCCCTAGGTGCACACTGAAAAACCTGGGGACTTTTAAAAACATCAATGCCAGGGCTCACCCCAGCATCCCAGAAGAATTCTCACGTTCAAGTACTGCAGTAGAGCTGACACCCAGAGAGGGGAGGGGGCTTGACCCAAGGGCACACAGTAGTGGCAGACGTCCACCTCAGGTTTACTTCTTGATCCCCCCCCTCTGCCCCGCCCCCTCCTGTACCCCCCTGCCAAAACAAGGAAGGAAGAAGACCCCCTGACAGTCATTCTGACCCTCTGGGGAAACTGCATGCTGAGGTACACTGGCTGGGAGACCTACGACCTGGAGCAACATGTGTGATCCTGGACAAAACTCTTTGACCTTCAGTTCCTTAGCTGTCAAATGCAGGAGTTGAATAATCTTAGCTCCACTTTTCTCCTGCTCTCTATGGTCACGGCAGTAAGTCCTTCCAAAAACCTGATCTAAGGCTCTCTTGCTGTAAAGTCAACCCCTTTGGTCAAGACTACTCAAGAGAAGTCCTACAGAACAGCAACAACTGGTAAAGGCACTTTTCTCCATTGCCTTTCTGCAGTGCCTCTCTCTGCACTGAGACACGTAACAATCTCATGTAGACAGAACACACGTTAAGATGTCTCTCCATCAGTTGGCAGTGGGCATCAGTCCTGCAGACACACAGCCTGAGGCAGGCTGATGAGCTGAGGGTGTGCTTCCTGGGGACAGATGGCAGCCCCCCACTCTCTAACAGTCCCATCTCAGGATGACCCTGAGATGACAGTACAATGTCACTGTCCATCTGTCTTCTGCCCTTCTTCCTCGGTAAGTACTGAAGCCCTTTGAGCCTCAGTGATCTGACTTGTAAAAGGGAATAAATGCCTGCCTCTTAGACTGTGGATTCTAGGAGAATGCAGACCATGAAACAGCCTGGTGCTGGGCCCAGCACTGTGGTAGCAGCCATTGCCATCATGGTGATAAACTTCACAATTAGCAGGTAATGGCAGCCTTGTATTCTCCTACTTGGAGTAGGGATAGGGTGGGCAGAGAGACCCATCAACCAGGAACATTCCTGGGGAGGGCAAGGTGCCCTGCTGTGCTGTGCTTGGGAACTGTCCCACCATAGGGCCATGGGAGCTGGAAAGGTTGGGGGTGAGAGGAACACCTGCTCCTGCTGCTCTGTGGGTTGGGGGGCTCTCTGAAGGGACTGTAGGAGGAACAAGTGAGGAACAAGTAATTCTCTGCCTATAGTACCTAGAAGACCAAGGTGCAGGTATTCTCCCACTGACTCAGGGGAAGTCAAAAATCCCTGACCACTGAGACCTGAGAAGACCACCAGACTGATCCCCCCAAAAGACTGAGACCCAGAATCCCACATGCACCTGCTCAAAGGTGCTTTTAGGACAACCGCAGCCTTATCTGTTGAGACCTGACTTGACCAGGAAACCAACCAGCTTCCTCTTCACTAACAGAGCCCTGAAAAGGTACCTCCACACACCTCCTAGGTAGTTCAAGTCGATGACCAACCAGTCAAGAAGTCCCACGGGTCTCCCAAAGTCACTCCTGGAATGTGGAGACCCATTTCTACTAAGAAACAGGGTGCATTCCACCCCTCTTTCTTCTTGTTCCCAGGGTGACCAGTGAAGGTGCCAGTGAAGGGCTCCTCAGCCTTCCCCCAGGAAATTGGAGAGACCAGGGGTAGGAATTGCAAATGACTTTCATTAAGCAGGGTGCTAATACCATGAATTACAAATGAAACCCAGATGAAGAGGACCCTGGCAGCCTTACCTCCATTTGATATTAATTGGGCGACACTTTGTTTTAATGGTACATTAATTAATGCGGAATTTCGACGGAAGTCCGCGTGACACTCACATTAATACAAATGAATTCATTACCGTCGGTGTTATTACAAGAAATGACAAATAAATCTGTAACAGTGGGACCCTTCAAATAATAATCACGAATCATTAGGTTTGCTGCTCGTTTGTACTGTAGCTTGCAAATATGTGTATATGTTTTCTGCTGAGAGAATGTCTTTGCCTCTTGGCTGGGGGAGGTGGCGATGGGGGCTGGCTCTATGGCAGTGGGAGAGAAAGCCTCTTCAGACTTCTCTTCATCGCCTTATCTTTCCTTTATTCCCCCACTTCAACCCTTACAGAACTCCTTCTCTCCCCAAAGCCCTCCCCTAAACTCAGTAGCCCCAATGTCAGGTATGTGATGAGGGTTTGCTCCCCAAATCCAGCACACCCACTGTGCAACCCCTGACCCTGAGGATGGGACAGTGGGGGAAGGAACAACAGCGACAGGGGGCTCTGGGCTCTGGGGTAGAACCTGATTTGATGATGAAATGAAGGAATGTGGCCCTTAAGACAGCCATTTGTTCTCAAGTCGTTGCCAAGGTCAGATTGGTCGAAAGTTTCACTCCAAACCTCATAAAGTCCCAGGGACAAAATTCAGTTGTCCTAGCAGCACTGAGCTAGAAGTTCCACCTGCTTTCTCCTCTTCTGTCCTCGCCAGTTTCCCAGAGGAGGTTTTTACCCCCTTGTAAAGAACAGGACACAAGTTTAGAGACGTCAAACTCATCCACAGCTCTTAAGAGAAGTGAATCTTAAAACTCAGCTCTGCCTCACTCTGAAGCTCCCCAAATACTAGTCCTTCGCAGGGAGAAGTTCCCATGTGCCCAGGATGGGTTATTATCCCGGTGGGAGCAGGAGATAATCTGTATGAACCCAGCAGGTCAGTCCCACCCACACCCTTGGCTTAGTGCTTCGTGCTATAATCTCAACAGGTTGAAACAGTCTCAACAGGGACCCCCAACAAGTGGGGTTTATAGCCCTGCCCCTCACTGCTTTTCACATTTCTCAATTCCCAAGTGGGGTCAATTTTTGCTTCAACAGGGAAGCCCCCAAGAAATCACTCTAGAAGAGAGTTATAATCAGGGTGATTCAGGCTGCTTTTAGATCTGCAAATCTTGGGCATGCAGGCTGCCTCGCCTTCTGGCTGCACCCAGGGCAGAGAGTGCCAATCAATTACATTGCTCTTCCCCAGACTCAGCCACAGGAATCCCAACCCAGCTCTCTTAGTCACTTCTGTCAGTGGATTGGATTTGGCATATGATTGAAAGCTGCCTGCTATCCCTGTAGAGCGTATTTCCTTGGAGGACTTTTAAAATAGGATCCAGTCTTCTCCAGCAGGGATGCCCAAGAACAGTTCAGCTTAGCAGTCAAGAGATCAGTTGCATGCTCTCCTCTTCAAGGTGGAGAGTCTAGAATGCCAAAATGAATCGCTTCCTCCTCCACCCCCCTAAATCAATCAGTCTTATTTCCACTCACAATAGTTTCCTGACCTTTGGCCAAGAGGTGAAACAACATGCAAGTTAAATCCAGATCTTTCTGCCCCAAGTCTCTGCTAGTGTAGCCAAATTCTGCTGGTGCCTGCCCTCTGCCTGGCCTCAGGAGTCCTAGGTCTCAGGGTTGGGGTTGTCAGGCGTTCTTTGAGATGCCAGATCCTAGCTAAGTAGACAGAACCGTAGCCAAAGGTTGGACATTTGGGGGGGGGGCTCCAACCCTCTCTCCTGCTCACGTTTCCCCCCATTCACACTGGTACTGAATGAACCAATTAATCACCTGAGATTGTTAACTGTACTAATTACATTCGCTTCTGAAACTTGTGCAACAATTATTTACTGTCTCTGCCTCACGAGCGATCCATTATGGTGACTGTGGGCAGGCTGTCACGGCTCTCTCGAGCCAAGACGGAACGGTCTGGCTGGGCTCGGTGCTGGCTTCTCGAGAACTCTCAGAGGACTTACTTAGCCTGAGCTTAGCCTACCCCCACAGCGGCGACAAAGGTTTGGCTTCTTCATGGCGGCAGCCTCTGTGATGAAAGAAGTAGAAAATCAATGCTGTTCTTTACTAAAATCTTGATCATAAAAAAAGTTGTTCTCTTGTAGCCCTAAAAGATGAAACGACCACCACTTCCAGAGTACCTGACTATGTCCATGTCTCTGTGAGTGTGTACACAGTGCTGTCTTTGGCCAGCTTGGCATTGCACTCCCAGAAATGATAAGGAGCACATTACCATTTATTTTCCTCTGGTTCCCCGAGTAGAGAGCCCACCTGAATGCCTGACCCAGACTCTGGTGCCCCTGAGTTTCAGTATCCCCATTTGAGGAGAGCTGGTACTTCTGAACAGTATCTTTGCCAAATGAAGAAAGACAAAGAGGAAGAAACTGTCGGGCTCTGTCCAGCCTACCTGGACCCTAAGATATTGCATCTCTTGGGCTTCCTCTTTGATTCCAGCCCTCCCGCTGCAAAAGTGCTCATTTCTAAACTCAGGGCAAAAAGCACAAACCTGCAGGCCCTCAGCCTCACCACCCCAACAAGCACAGACGCACTCTGCCCTCTCTGTCCTGCAAATTCCCCCCCTACCACCACCATTGCCACCACCAGGATGACCGTGTGGGATGTGAGGCATGCATGTGGCTGTCCGGCAAACATGTATTTATTCCAGCAAGCGTCAGGCCCCAGCAGGTTGTGGCTCCCCGTCCCCTGGGTTTCCTCCCCTATCCCAGCCCTCCTGCTGCCTACAGCGCTCATTTCAGGGCAGAAAGCACTTAGAGCCAACTGCTGAGCCCAAATCTATTAGGTGCAGAGAAATGCATTCCGTCACTATGCAGCTGACAACCTCCAGGCAGGCGGGGGTGCAGTAAACAGCCTTCAACTGACCCACTGTATGGGGCACTCCTGCCCCCAGCAGGGGTCAACCAGGCAGAGCTAGTCCTTTGTCCTGGCCACAGCCACAAGACCCCAACCTCCAGGAAAGCCATCTGTGTTTCAGACAAGTCAAGGCTACTGATGCCTCCAACATGAAAATCAGACAGATGCTGAGACGCAACATGTCCAAGAACAACCTAAAGCTCACCCGAAGTGTATCTCCTTTAATGTGTCTCCTTCTCCTACCTATAATGCAAAGCCTTCCCTCTTCCTCCAGTTGTTAAACCATAAACAGAGTCCTCCTTGTCATTCCTTCTCCAAACACCACCAGCTCAACCTGGGCCTCAGCCTTGGCCTCCTCATCATGTCCCAGGATGTGGAACTCCCAGTCCCAGCAGCTGGTGGGAGGTCTTTGAAAGATACATCTGTGTCACCACAACCCTACTCTATACTCCAGTAACTGCCCAGTGCTTCCCACCAACCCTGAAGACAAATGTCAGACTCCCTTTTGTGGGGCTGCCTAGAGCTCCAGCTCCTCTTCCTTTCACCAGCTCTTCCTGCCTTCTCTCTTTCACTCCTCAAATGAGGTGCCTCCCACATGCCAGTCTTAGAGTACTATGCACCCACTGGAACTCTTCTCTCTCCTCCACCACCAGTTACTGCCTATTTAGCTTTCATGCTTCTACCAAATCCCATTTCTTCTAGAACTTTCTCTGACTTGCTGTCTGTATCGGGTCTTCGGCTGTATTTGCTCAGAGTTCCCCAGGCTTTTCCTGGGTACGCCAACCTCACTTTGTAATGACATGAGTCCTCAATTACCATCTGACCTGTCTAGACTGTAAACCACTTGAGGTGTGGGCTGCATCTGGTTCTGCTTACTCCTTTGCCCCCCGCCCCCCAGGACTGGACTTGTGGCTCGTTCTCAATAAGTATTTATTGAATGAATAACATCCTGGGTACCTTCTCTCCTGAAATTGCTCCTTGCTTTTTCTATCTATTGAGATTGTTGGGAAATCCAACTCCTACGTTTTTCCCATTCATTCAACAAATGAGCAAGCACCCCCTAATTCTAGATGCTGCTGGGGAATGAAGGTACACTGACCAGCACCCTCATGGGGCACATCATCTAGGAAGACTGAGGGCATCGATGACAGAAAGAAGATGTAACTGAGCTCTGGTTTACAGCCAGTTCTGGTACCCGTTGATCTTGCTCATGTTGCTTTCTTGTCTAGAACATTCTTCCTTATTTACTCAGTCATCTAACCAAATAACCACTAGGCACCTGAGGTGTATCAAGTAGTGCTCTACATGCAGGAACATGCTGGTAAACTGCTATGTATTTAAGCCTCAACTTCATTATCACCTCCTCCAGAAAGCCTTCTCTAATTTCTGAACCTGAGTTGGGTGCTCCCAGAGCCCTCTCCCCATGCTTTGCCCTTTATAGAATTTATCATGTTACGTTAAAATTTCACAACTGTCTTGTTCACCACAAGAGCCCCAATATCACTGTACCCCTCTGCTCAGCATAGAGTAGCCACTTTATATCTTTACTGTGTAAACAAATCCTTCTGTTTCTTGCACGTGTGTCTCCACAACCCCAAAGGTAGAGAGAACACTTTGGATTGAGGTGCAGTTGACTGAATTGAAAATGGAAAAGGAGACATTTGTAAGAAGGCCATGATGTTGAGGAGATGGCTTAGAGACAAGACACTGAGAAGAGATATAATTTGGAGAAGGGGGATAGTTATTAGGTCAGAGAAAAGATGGGGCTGCAGGACCAGATGTCCTCAGAGAGGCCAGGTGGGACCCCTTTGCATCTGACTTTTCCCAGGTTTGATCCTGAAGCTTCCCTCAGGTGCCTCTGTACTCCCTCAATACTCCCCTACCTGGAATGCCCCATCACTCAGTGGGGTGTGGGTGGCTTCTGCAATCACTCTGTCTGGACATTTGCTACCCCAACTGTGTGCTTCACTTTCCCAAGGCCAGTGCATGGATATCCTTGAAGACGTCTGTGCTGCCAGGATTCCTGCTCTAGCCCCTTGGCTGTTTGATTTTTCTTCATGCTCCGATCACCAATAGACATGGATTCATGCTTGTTTGCTTGTTTTCCTCTCTCTTAAAAAGTTGTCAATAGGCAAATTAAAACCACACTGAGATACCATCTTACACTAGTAAGAATGGCCCACATAAATAAAACAGACAACAAATGTTGGCGCGGATGTGGAGAAAAAGGAACTCTCTTACACTGCTGGTGGGAGTGCAAACTGGTCCAGCCACTATGGAAGACTGTGTGGAGGACCCTCAAACAATTGAATGTGGACTTACCATTCGAC
>PVHY01030285.1:0-13544 GCA_004024945.1 Uropsilus gracilis
TGGATGTACCTAGAAGAAATCATTCTAGCAGAAATGAGCCAGATAGAAAGGGACAGAAACCAAATGGTTTCACTAATATATGGTCAACCAAATGAAACTGCACAAGGGGAGAATGGGGACCAGCTGGAGCAGGTGGGAAGGGGAGGTGGTGGGTGACCCCCAGGGACTGAAATGATGTGAAATATATATAAATAAATAATTTTTTTTAAAAAAGGAAAGGTCGTGACTATACAAATGAGGCTGAGATTGTAGGCAGAAAATAACATCTATTAAAAAAATGAAATAAAATTATTTGTGCTAGATTAGAAAAAATGATAAAGTTTATGTTAAATTGAACTTGTGACTCTGAAAGACTTCACTCAACCTGTGAAATGGTTCATGTTTGCTGTGCTCGTGACCAGCTGACACCCAACAGTCACTGAGAATGTTACAAATGGGACTCAAGTGCCTGATTGCTTCATATTATCCTGCGTTAAAAGGAGCCAGCGTACTGGGCATGGTGGCATATGCCTGTAGGTGGCAGCCTAGGAAGCCATGGCCGGGGCCAGGGACCGCAGTTTGACCGCCAAGGGCATGTAGCAAGACCTAGCCCCAAAAAAATAGCTGGGTGTGGTAGCATGCACCTGTAATCCCAGCTACCTGGGAAGCTGAGGCTGGGGATTGTTTGAGTCTGTGGTACCCCGGACAATGTGAGCCTGCAGTTCCACGGGCAAACCGGTGCCAAATCTCCAGGCAGAGCAACTCCTGGTACATTTGTTATTGATAGAAAGTGAGAATTCTTTGGAAGCGTCTTATGCATCATGTTGGAAGAGGCAAACATCAGTTTGAGAAGAAAGTTTTCACACCTAGGGACAGGCAAGCTGAGTATTGAAATCATTGACTGTAATCAACTGGAACAAGTATCTATAAATGTTTGAATCTAGTATAATATGAAAAAAAATTAGTAACATTGAAGCCAGGAGCTGCCTGGGCTTCTGTGCACGTCAGTCTGGGCAGCCAGTGGGATTTTTCCCCTTTGCTATCAAGAGTCAGATTGTAAGGCCGGGCATGGTGGCGCATGCCTGTAGGTGGCAGCCTAGGAAACCAAGGCCGAAGCCAGGAATCGCAGTTTGAGTGTTGCTGGGGGCATGTAGTGAGACCTAGTCCCCAAAAAAATAGCTGGGTGTGGTGGTGCACGCCTGTAATCCCAGCTACCTGGGAAGCTGAGGCTGGGGATTACTTGAATCTGTGGCACCCTGGGCAGTGTGAGCCTGCAGTTCCACAGGCAAAAACAGCGAGACCTAGTCTCAAAAAAAAAAAAAAAAAAAAAAGTCAGATTGTAGATGACCAATCATTTTGAGACCAATCAGGTTTCAGCTACATGGATCAGTTAGATTGAACCTATGAAAGCCTTTTTTAAATATTAGCCTGGCACGGTGGCTCCTTCCTGTAAGCTTCAGCCTATGAAGCAGCCGGGGCTAGGGATTGCAGTTCAAGTACCGCTCGGGGCAATACAGTGAGACCTAGTCCCAAAAAAGATCTGGGTGTGGTGGCGCGTGCCTGTAATTCCAGCTACCTGGGAAGCTGAGGCTGGGGATTGCTTGAGTCCGTGGTACCCCGGGCAACATGAGCCTGCGGTTCCATGGACAAAAATAACGAGACCCCATCTCAAAAAAACAGAAATTAGTACTGTTGAAGTATAATTTACATATTTACTTAAGTGTATAGTACCTGTAACCAACACATATATCAAGATATAACATTTTTGTCACCCTAAAAGGTTCCGTTCTGAGTCCTTTCTTAGTCCATTTCTCCCCCTCAACAACCATTTAATTGGGAACCATATTGCCATCTATTGTGGATTTTAACTATATTTGAATACATTTATTAACAGAACGTTCATATTTTATGAAACCAAAAAGTAAAGGGTGACTTATTAAAAAGTACAAATAATTTTATCTGATTCTTTACTACTAGACATTAAATTTATTGCATGAAAAAGTGCCTTTTTTCTTATTAATACAACATTTCTGTCTTCCCTGTCAAACCCTGTGCCAACCACTTTCCCCAGGCTGCCTGGGGAGGTATAGGAAAAGGCACATGGAGGCATGGGAGAAAGAACCATGGAAGGTGGAGACAGCTCCTTCACATGGCCTAGAGGGTGAAAAAGTCATCAAGGCAAAAGAGCCCCAAGGTCTTGTACAGGGCCAGGTAGGCATGGCTTAGGAGAAGAGCTGCTGCTTCAGAGGTTTGCTGAAGTAACCAAAGCCGAGGCTCCCAAATGCATCCCCAGTCCCAGAGCAGAGTCAGCGGGCCTTACAGTGGCAGCCTCAGCCACACTCAACCTGGCTGCTGAGTCCATGACCCTTGAAATGGCGCTGGTTTGTACAACGTGGCTAGAAATGAGTGGGTTCAGCAAGCACAGGCTGTCACATTTACATGTTACATGTCACATGTTACATTGCTGAGACTGTAATCAGTCAGTCTCTGATGGTTTCAGCTCTACGACAGACAGTAATCTGCTCAGCAACCGAGAGTTGCTCTTGATCAAGGAGGAGGTGGAGATGAACTTGATGCAGGTGTACATTTTTAGGAGACAAGGGGATGCATCCAGGGCAGAGGAGGCAAAGGGGCAAAGTGCCTATTTTTAAAAAAGTGACAGTAGCAGTTGCCAGTTATTGAGCATCTGTTTTGCATAAGGCACCATAGTCATACTATGGTGAAAATGTGAATTCATTTTCTCATTTGACCCTCAGAACTACCTGAAAACTGTGTGTTTGTTTATTGTGATGTTCATTTTAGGTGTGGCTCAGGCCCCACATAAGTATGGTTAAGACAAATGTATCACTCATTTAGCAACATCTCAAATCTCTAAGCAACCTGTCACATGTTTCAGTAGCAGGTTCTGTCTCCTCTCAGAAGTAACTGTAACTACCACTGTCACCACTACTTGAGGATTGCTGACCTCATCAAAGTGTTTGCTGTTCTCTCCTAGACCATGAACTTTTCTTATGTGGCCCACTGTCTATGTTGAGACCCAGTTTCTCCCGACAGGGAAGAGCCCCCTTCTTTCTCCAGGAGGTCAAAGTAACTGGTAACAATCCTAAAGCATTTCTGGGATTCTGAGTTCACCATTGGAGAAACAGAGGTCCTATAGGGGGCAGTAGAGATTAATCCTTGATCTGAGTTTAACCGGTAGTTTTTGTTTTGTTTTGTTTTTGAGACTAGGTCTAGCTATTTTTTGCCCGTGGGACCGCAGGCTCTCGTTGCCCGGGGTATCACAGACTCAAGCAATCCCCAGCCTCAGCTTCCCAGGTAGCTGGGATTACAGGCATGCACCACCATGCCCAGCTATTTTTTTTGGAACTAGGTCTCACTACGGGCCCCAGGCGGGACTCGAACCACGATCCCTAGCCCTGGCTGCTTCATAGGCTGAAGCTTACAAGCACGAGCCACCGTGCCCGGACTTAACCGGTAGTTCTATCCTGGTTAAAATTCTGTTTAACACAAAGGATGAATCCTGAGGCCCAGAGAAGTTAAAAATCTTGATCAATATCAACTAGTCAGGTGCAGGCTTAGGATTCAGTCTCAGTCTGTCTGACTATGAATGAAGGAGAGAGAGATGGAGAGGGAGAGGGAGAGAGAGAAGGAGAGGGAGGGACAGGGACAGGGACAGGGACAGGGACAGGGAGATTATTGCCCGTTCACTCCCTGATGCAGATACTCATGCTTGGCTTGGCTACTTTAGTTTGTTAGCTTGTTCTGACTTTTCCTCCTGGCCTTTTGTTTGTTTTTTCCTATGTCCCATATATTAGGGAAACCATATGTCCCATATATTAGTGAAACCTTTTTCTTTCTGACTTATTTCGGCTAATATGATTTCTTCCAGGTATATTCATGTTATCTCAAATTCATCAAGTTTGTCATTTTTAATTGATGAGTAGTATTCCATTGTGTATATATACCACATCTTTTTCATTCATTCATTTGTTTGGGGACATTTTCGTTGTTTCCATATCCTTGCAATTATAAATAGTACTGCAATAAACATCCGAGCTCAGGTGCCCCTTTGTAGAAGTATTGAGGTCTCCTTTGGGTAGATTCCCAGAAGAGCGATTGCTGGGTCAAATGGTAATTCCATTTTCATTAGTTTGAGGGTCCTCCACACTGCTTTCCATAGTGGTTGGACCAGTTTACATTCCCACCAGCAGTGTAAGAGTTTTCTCTTCTTTCTACATCCACACCAGCACGTGTTGTTGCCCGTTTTTTTGATATGGGCCATTCTTACTGGTATAAGATGGTATCTCATTGTGGTTTTGATTGCAAGTTTACAATCTAATCAGAAAGAAGGCATATGAATTAATACTTAATGTATAATTAAAGATTTTGTTCAGTGCTCTGAAGGGGGAAAAAAAACCCAAGATACCAGAACACAGAAAAGCAAGAAATCTGCTTTTAAGAGAATTACCCTGAAGATTGAGAAGGAGCTGAACAAAGGATGAAGGTTTCAGAGATGATAGCAAGCACAAAGACTCAGAGGCCAGAAAAAAAGATCAGGATTTGTTTTTGGGTTTTTGTTTTTTTTTTTTTTTTGAGACTAAGTCTTGCTATTTTTGCCCATGGGACCACAGGCTCATGTTACCTGGGGTACCACGGACTCAAGCAATCCCCAGCCTCAGCTTCCCAGGTAGCCTGGATGACAGGCGGGCGCCACACACCCAGCTATTTTTTTGGGACTAGGTCTCACTGTGTTGCCCCAAGCGGGACTCAAACCGTGACCCCTAGCCCCAGCTGCTTCTTAAGCTGAAGCTTACAGGCATGAGTCACCGTGCTCAGCTAAAGATCAGGATTTGAAGGGCTAAAGTAAGGCCACTGAAACTGGGGACCACTCTATCAAGGCTGAATGATGCTGTCCTTTAAGTCCATTTTGTACAGGTGGGAAACAATTCCAGGAAGTGAGCACGTTGAGCAAAGATGGGAAAATTGTATATAATGGGGGTGGGGAGGATACTTTTGGAGGCATTAGGATGTTCTTAGGAATAGCTCCTGTTAAGAAGTTGCAGCTGTAAGTCAGGCTAAAGAGTTTGATCCTATTTGAAGCAAGAAGGAGGTTAACATTTTTAAGCAATGGCAGTAAATTTAGGAAGATGAGAGTCAGGGAGTTGATGACCCAGATGCAGGGGTGCCTGTTGGGATGCTCTTGCAATAGTGCACCATGTAAGAGAAAAGTAGGCTTTGTCTAAGGGTGTTGATACAATGAAGGATGAGTAAAGAAGTTTTCTGGGGGGATCTCTGGTATGAGGGAAAAAGTTAAAACAGCATCTGTGATGTATTTGAGTTTCCATCTCCTTTGGGGTTCTCTGCTTTTGAGGCACCCGACCCTTCATCAAAACAAAGCAACAAAGACTCCCAGGAAGTACTAAGTTCCTGAGGTCCCATGAGCTATTGACAGTAAGTCCAGGACAGTTGGTGTGAGCAGAATTAGGGGTAATCTTTCAAAAGGAGGTTCTAGAATATAAATACTGCTCCCTCACCTGGCTGTTAACTTTCACTCTCCAAGTTCTTCCCAGACCTATAGAGGAAATGTGTTATTCACATGTCCTCATTCCTGGACATGGGCAAATAGGAATGGTTCTATGAAAAACACAGATGGAAGAACATATCCTGAGGACAAATTGGTAGGCTTTAGAATCTCACCTGATTCGATTTTGAGGAAAAGAAAGGGAATAGAAAATAATCATGAGAAAAGCCTGGTTGTTGGGTTTTGGAACAGGGTGATTTGAAATCTTTATGCCTGTTCTACCCTCCCTAAGCAACCTTCGGATACTAATTTTGTTTCCCAAGTTGACTTTTCTGTAGGGATACCATTATATTTCATAGAGTAAATTAGTAAATTGGGCCCTTGTGACTTAATCACCACCGAGGTGAAATGATTGAAGCAAGTCCTTGAACTTGCAAATCAGAAATTTTAGCATAATCAGCTCCTTTATTGGTTCATACTGGGGGTCTGTCCTCTAATCATCTTGTCATTCACAGGACAGTCAGGAGAATAAGATCATTTCCATAGCCAGTACATGTGGGGGTGTTCAAAGCAGGAAACAAATTATCCCCTGAGACTGAACCTCATAGAAACCATAGTAATAATATTTATTGAATGTTTGCTGTGTTTGTCTGGTCCTATTCTTGGCACTTTAGATACAGCTCACAATCAAACCTCACAATCTTCCCATGAAATACTTGCTATTTTTACATTCAGCTTAAGATGAGGAAACAGAGGTTCAAAGAAATTAAATAATCTAAAGGCATATAGCTAACAAGCAGTGGAACTGGGATTCCAGCCCCACAGACTTGATCCCAGAGCCCTTTGCTTTTTAATTATATTGAGGTGAAATTACTGCTGTGGCCATAGTAGGCATCCACAATACTTTTTGGATCCGAATAGATGGATCTGGAAAATGAAACTTTCCTAAATCATCACTTGCAAATGTGTTACTGATGGTATAGTTTCAATTTAAAAGGAACTGGAGATATCTGTAGAACTAGAATAAGGCTAGAGAAAGTTATGAATTGATCAACTCTACTCTAACTTTTGGGGAAAAGTACAAAAGTCAGGGATTTCTTTGATTTCATGACATTTTGCTGCCTAAGAAAGCACCTGAAGCACGGGAGACTGTCAGTGAATATTTATTAAGCAAATTAATGCCACTCGACACTGCCCTACTTTTTCTTCTTTTCAATTTCTAGTAAGTATTCTTTCCTATTTCATTTTTAAACAACTTTTTTTTTTTTTTTTTTTTTTTTTTTTTTTTTTTTTTTTTTTTTTTTTTTTTTTTTTTGAGACTAGGTCTTGCTGTTTTTGCCCATGGAACCGGAGGCTCTCGTTGCCCGGGGTACCACAGACTCAAGCAATCCCCAGCCTCAGCTTCCCAGGTAGCTGGGATGACAGGCGCGCGCCACCACGCCCAGCTATTTTTTTGGAACTAGGTCTCACTACGGGCCCCAGGCGGGACTCGAACCGCGATCCCTAGCCCCTGCCGCTTCATAGGCTGAAGCTTACAAGCATGAGCCACCGTGCCCGACTTGAAACAACTTTAACAAAGTTTTTGTCTCTTTTCAAATGTCCAATATTGCCTCCCCACTTCATAGAGAAAAAGGTAGTGATTCTCAAATGCCAGGCTATGAAATCTATGCACCAGATCACCTTTATATCCATGTACTTATTAAAATAAAATTGTGTTTAGAGCAAGTCTTGTATTCAGGGTGCAGCTCCTCTTTCTTCCTCAAGAACTTTTCTCTTGCTGTCTGCCCTTTTTTCTTTTCTGAATCATAATCTTTTTCTTGTTTTCCAGAGCATATCACCATATTCTGGGATTTCCTTATCTTTATTATTAGTTTTTTATTTTTTTTCTTTCTCGAGACTAGGTCTCCCTATTTTTGCCCATGGAACCACAGGCTCACATGGCCCGGGGTACCACAGACTCAAGCAATTCCCAGCCTCAGCTTCCCAGGTAGCTGGGATTACAGGCACGCGCCACCACGCCCAGCTATTTTTTTTGGAACTAGGTCTTGCTACAGGCCCCAGGCAGGACTCGAACCGTGATCCCTAGCCCCGGCCGCTTCATAGGCTGAAGCTTACAAGCAGGAGCCATCGTGCCCGGCCTTATCTTTATTATTTTATTTTAATTTTGAGAGTAGGTCTCGCTATTTTTGCTCGTGGAACCACACCTAGCCTGCAACCGCAGGCTCTGGTTGCCCGGGGTACCACAGACTCAAGCAATCCCCAGTCTCAGCTTCCCAGGTAGCTGGGATTACAGGCCCGCGCCACCACACCCAGCTATTTTTTTGGAACTAGGTCTCGCTACGGGCCCCAGGCGGGACTCGAACCGCAATCCCTAGCCCCGGCGGCTTCATAGGCTGAAGCTTACAGGCATGAGCCACCATGCCCGGCCGGATTTCCTTATCTTTAAAAGTTCCTTCTAAAACCTCACATCTACCGGGTGTAGTGGTGTGTGCCTGTAATCCCAGCACCAGGAGGCTGAAACCAGGGATCGCTTGAGTGCGGGTTCAAGACTACCCCAGGCAACATAAGAGACCTAGTCTCCATAAAAAAAAAAAAAAGAAGAAAAGAAAATAAGTAAAACCTCACATTCCCTTATGGCACACTGTTTTTATGCTCTGTTTCTCCCAGAAAAACATCACAAAGAGTCTTAACTCCCCACTTTTTTCTTCTCTCAAATTCTACAACCCTTTCCAGTCAGATTTCCATACCAGATATCTAAAGAAACTTCTCTAGTCAAGTAATCAACAACACCCATGACATTATACCAAATGGTTGGTTCCTGTTCTCTTACCCAAACTCTTGTTAAAAATCTACTTCCTGCCAGTTTCTTCCTTTGTCTTCAGGAATATCATGCTCTTTTGCTTTTCCTTTCACCTCTTGGGTGGCTCCTGAACAGTCTTTGCTGACTAGAGCCTAGCTTCTAACATTGACAGTTCATGTTGGAGTGATTCTGGACTCTCCACCTTTTTACTGTTTGGTCACAAACTGTTGTTGCTCTATCATCATCCCAACCCAATACACAGATACCTATCATTTGTCCTATCTTTTTTAAAATGGGGAATTATGTTTTAAAAACATCCAGATTTCCAAATTCTTTTGAGACTTAGATTTCACAAAATGGGAGCTTCATCCTCACATAGCAATACTTTGCTGGAACCAAGGACCAGCTGCCTGGGTCACCATTTAATCAGGTCCCTGTCCCTAAGCATCTGGCATCCAACCTACTTGAATCACTTGTTACCTGCCAAAGTTGTCTAAGAATATGAATTTGTGAACCCTGATTTGTACTTTCTTCAGGTGACCTCAGTCAATCCCATTGAAATACTATAAACTTAAAAAAAATTTTAAGCTAGGTGTGGTGGCACGTGCCTGTAATCCCAGCACTGGGAGGCTGAGGCCAGGGATCGCTTGAGTCCATGGGATCAGGACTACCCCAGGCAACCTAGAGAAACCTAGTCTCTAAAGAAAAATAAATATATTTTTTGTGTTTAATGGATATTAAGTACCCAAATATGCCAGGAGCTACTAAACCAAACACTAAGGAAACAACAGTGAATTTTTAAAGTCACCCTATTTTCAAAGAACTTACCTTCTAGCAAGGTGAGACAAAAGAGTGACAAATACTAATTAATATGAAAAAAATGGAAAGAGAGCAAGGGGATAGAGAAGACTAGTTTGAATAGGATCACCAGGGAATGCCTCTCTGAGGTGATACTTGAAACTGAATGAAATGAAAAAGGAAGGGTTCCCCAGAGAAAGGGAACAGTAGGTGCAAAAGTTATGGTGCTTATTTGTCTTGTTTAGGAGTCAAGACCTGTATAACTGTAGCAAAATGAATGAAATGAATTGGTGAATGCTGCATATAAAGAAATAGTAGGTGCCAATATAAGTAGACCTTTGTAGACTTTAGTAAAAGTGATAGGAAACCACTAGAATGCTTTAATACTTTAAGCAGGAGGTGCAATCTTATCTGAATTAGGTATTTTAAAAGGATTAATGTGACAGTTGTGTAGAGGAGAATTGACTGTAGGAGGGCAAAAATAGAAATGGCTTGCCAACTTAAAAGGCTAATGCTTAAATTTTAGATCGAGTATTAGTGAAGGAGTCTAGGGAAGTAGGGCTGGAGGAGGTAAGAAAGGGTCAGATTTTATTTTCAATCCTGAGCTTGGTTTAGATATGGAGTAAGAAAATGAAAGGAGTTGAGCACATCTCTGACATCCTTTTTTTTTTTTGAGACTAGGTCTGCTATGTTGCCTGGGGTGGTCCCGATCCCACAGACTCAAGCGATCCCCAACCTCAGCCTCCCAGGTAGCTGGGATTATAGGCACCTGTCACCTGTGCCTGGCTGCTTTTTCAAGACTAGGTCTATGTTGCACGGGGTAGTCTCAAACCTGCGAACTCAAGCTATCCCAAGCCTCTTGACTCCCAGCGCTTGGACAACAGGCGTGTGCCACCATGCCTGGCTACTAAAAAATTAAATTTTTGAAAATGAAATTGTCTCATGGCTTCTTAGTCTTTGTCTAAGATCAAGTGAGAAAATAAAATTGTCTTGTTAAATATTTTATACAAATATAATTCTCATGTTAGCATTTATTATTTATTGACAATGTCAATTATGTATTGACAATCTCTATCTTTATTCATGTAACAACTAAATAGATATATACCTGTCTATACAAAGCTGAAAAATTGTCTTTAGTCACTATGGGGAATTTGTTAATTTTTCAGTTGTTTTTAATTGTGAATTGAAACACAGGGGCAATAAAAAAAAAAAGAACATTCACTACTGCTTGGTTTTGCCAGAATATATTGCATTTGTGCTGGGAGAAAGGCTAACAAAAGTTAATTTTTGAGGCCGGGCACGGTGGCTGGTGCTTGTAAGCTTCAGCCTATGAAGTGGCTGGGGCTAGGGATGGCGATTTGAGCCCTACCTGGAGCCGGTAGCGAGACCTAGTTCCAAAAAAAATAGCTGGGCGTGGTGGTGCACGCCTGTAATCCCAGCTACCTGGGAAGCTGAGGCTGAGGATTGCTTGAGTCTGTGGTACCCCAGGCAACGAGAGCCTGCGGTTCCATGGGCAAAAATAGCAAGACCTAGTCTCAAAAAAAAAAAAAAGTTAATTTTTGTTTTTTCTAAATTCTTCTACAATACATATTCTCTAGGTGTTTCACAGCAGTGCCTGTTTAAGTGGCAGAACTCTAAATTTTAAAGATACTACTTATACAGTTGCCTTTCCTTTTTTTTCATATTATGGTAGAATATGCATAATATAAAGTTTCCTATTGTAACCATTTTTAACTAAACAGTTCAGTAGCATTAAGTACAATCACACTCTTGTGTGACCATCACCCATCTCTAGAATACTTTTTATCTTCCCAAGTTGAAACTCAACATATTAAATACTAACACTCCATTTCCTCCCAGTTTCCTGCAACCACCATTCTACTTTGTCTCTGATTTTAACTACTCTCTTTACTTCATTATAAGGGGAATCATACAGTATTTGTTTCTTTTGCTATTTACTTATTTCACTTTGCATAATGTCTTCAAGGTTTAACTATGGCACAGCGTGTATTAGAATTTCCTTCCTTTTTAAGATTGAAGGTTTCATTGTATCTATATATGCATGCATATAAAGCATTTCATTTATTCATCTGTAGGTGCACTTAAGTTATTCTACCTTTTGACTGTTATGAATAATAGTAGGCACATGGTTGCCTGTAATGTTGTTCTGTGTACTTTAATATCACACAGTGATATTAGCATGACTATGAGTGTTCTCTCCACACACACATGTTCAAGTTGCTGCTTTTTTTTTAAGTTTGGGAGACACAGGGCTAGAGATTTGGGAAAGTTCTCTGGAGTCCTGATAGTGCTAATTAAAAAAGCAAACATTTAGTGGTGTACTTTGTGATTAGTATTGAATCTTGAATGATAGAGGCACTCATATGTTAATATAGTTGTATAATGTGTGTGTGTGAGAGAGCTAGAGAGACAGAGACAGAGAGAAAGAGAAAGAGATTTATTCCAGGGTAGGACCCTCTAGCCTGGGCTGAGGGTGGTACTAATGTTATAAGTATATAAATGGTATATAAATGGTATCAAACTTTTATTTGGTATAGCAATGAGTGTAGCTAGAAAAGAGATTGAAAGAATGTGCCAGAAAGTGGAGGGAGAACAAGAAATCAAGAAGATATACCAGGAGAATATGAATATTTGGAAAACAAGTGAAATCAACAGTGAGGAATGATCAATAATGCCAAATACTACTGAGACTGTATAAAATAGGACAGAGAATTCACACAGCAAAAGTGGTAACTGGTGATATTAAAAAATAGTGGGAATGAGCCGGGCATGGTGGCACATGCCTGTAAGCAGCAGCCTAGGAAGATGCGGCCAGGGCCAGGGATTCTGGTTCGAGTCCCACTGGGGGCATGTAGCAAGACCTAGTTCCAAAAAAATATAACTGGATGTGATGGTGTGTGCCTGTAATCCCAGCTACCTGGGAAGCTGAGGCTGGGGATTGCTTGAGTTTGTGGTACCCCAGGCAACGTGAGTCTGCAGGTCCACAGGCAAAAATAGCAAGACCTAGTCTCCAAAAAAAAAAAAATCGTGGGAATGAAAGCTTAACTTAAATGGGTTCAAGAGGGAATGAGAAAAAAGTAAATGGAGACAAGATTCACCTACTCTTTACAGGTATAGCTTTTACTATAAAAGAGAATAAGGGAATGGATTGGAAATCAGAGGAGGATATACTGACGTCAAGGGAGATATTTTGGAGTCTAAGAACAAGGGATATAACCACTAGCTCTAGATCTCCAGCCCTACCTTCTCTGAAGCTCCATAATCATACATCTAAGTGCCTATCCATGACATCTGCATGTTTCATGGGAAAATCAAACATAACCTATTCCAAACAGAACTCTTGGTTCTCCCTTTTGCCTTCAATATTTTCTCTTCTAAGTCTTTGTTTTTCTCAGAAAGAATTGAGACTAAAGGTTTCAATTTAAACTAAAAGCCATGTAAACGAAAACCATTCTGCATTCCTCTTCTCCATGTCAGCCTATGTGTTCTACTTCCCATATGTTTCTTTCATTTTGATTATTTGAATCACTGTAATAGATTCTCAGTTTTCATTCCTGTCTCCCACCCTTACTCTACAAATGACAGCAAGAGTATAAATTAGATATCACACCACCATCACCTACTGCTTTCCATTGGTTACCTACTAACACTTTCAATCCGAACCTATACAGTCTTATATGATCTTGTCCTTTTCTCCTTCTCCAATTTCATCCCCACTACTTTCCCTCTTTCACTGTAATCCTTCACTAGCCTTTTCCTTTTTAAAAACCTATTTGTGTTGCAAATATTTAATAATAATATATTCAAATATATAATAATATACTATTAGAATATTACAAACTATTGTGTACACTTCCCAGATCTTAACATATTACATTTACATTTTAGTGGAAAATATAACTGTTACATTAAAATGTAAACTACATGATCTCTTTTCTGAAACTATGAACTGAAAAAATAGCTGAGCATACAATAGATATTCACTGCACCTTATATGATTAATTAGTTGGTTATTTACTTGCTCAGTTAAAAAAAATTACACAGTGAATGCTTCTTACACCTTCTTCTGTCCATGTTCATCCAGGAAACTGCCATTCTAAAGGTGACATATGCCCTTTAAGGGTCCTTTTTACTATTTTAACATTGTGTGTGTTTAAAGATTATAGGGTATAATAATATATTATGTATCCTTTGCAATTTTCCCATGCTTTTGATATATTTTTTAATATATTCATTTACTGGCTGTTTGTGTGGACATGCAATACTGTTTATATATCTCCCTGTTAAAGATTTTATCATTATAAATAGTATACAATGAATATAGCAACACAGTAGGTAAGAGGTCAGATTTTGGAGCTGACTATCTGGGACTAAATTCTGTTTTTTTTTTTTTTTTTTTTTTTTTTTTTTTTTTTTTTTTTT
>PVHY01030286.1:0-13535 GCA_004024945.1 Uropsilus gracilis
ATTGATTTGTCACAATTGTGCATTAATTGATCCCTCCTCCTCCCTCCATATCCCCCTTCCTCCTCCCTCCATATCCCCCCTCTGTATCCCCCCTTCAGTCACTCCTCCCATTTTTCTGCAAATTGTTGTTTGGTTAAGTTGATGTTTAGTTGTTGGTTGTTTGGCCTGTTGTTCTCTTCTGATATATGGAAAGTGTGTTTTTTTGTTTGTTTGTTTGTTTTTTACCCCGGGGCTTTCCCACTTCACTAACATTTGTTAACTATCCTGATCTTTTGTGTATCTTGTTTCTTTTAATGTATTTGTTGAGTTTTGATATCAGAACAATGCTTATCATTGGACATACTGGAACTGTTTGACATACATTTAAATACGGAGTTTACGTAGGACTAGAGTTTTTCCTTGATGTCAATAGAGTCCAGCTGTAGGCATAGTGTTCTGTGGAAATATTAAAATATAAATTCAATTTAAAAACTATCTATGGGGTCTATAATTTCTTCTTTTTGTGTCACATTTAATAAACTGTGTCATTTGGGGATCTCGTCAATTTTATCTAAATTAACAAACTTGTGGCACATTTGTCCTTATTATCATTTTTGTTTATAGGATCTATAGTGATGTCCATTCCTTTATTCCTGATAATGCTGACATTTTTTAATGTTTCTCTCCCTTTGACTTATTCTCTTGAATTTTTTTTAAAAAGCATGCTTTGTTTTTATGGTCTTATTTTAAAGTCTCTTGCTTTCTGATTTAATTTTAAAATGTTTTAAGGTGGGATTTTAAATAATCAATTTTGACCTTTTCTAATATGCATATTTCCTTCTAATCCCTGCTTGAGTTGAATTTCACAAATTTTGATTGGATGTATTTTGCTACTGTTCCTTAAATATTAAAAACTTTAGAATTTTGAGAAATGTCTTATTATCTGACTTTAAATCTCTTGTTCTGCTTCAGTTTTTCTAAATTAAGTTTCTAGACACATCAAATTATATATGCATTAAATATCTGCTCTTCGTGCCAATTAGACTTCAATATTATTTTTTTTTTGACAGCTGAATTCTTTATTCTGTATTTTGGTAATACTGGCAAGGAAATATCTGGCAAAGATATCACTTTATATCCGGAGAATGTGCAAATACCTCAGCTTGGTTTTTGTTCTTGTTAGCCGTAATTATTTTATTTACAATTAAATTTTTTTTTAAATTTACTCTTCTGTTGTATGAGCCTCTTCTACATAAGTCAGGGAAGGTGGGAGTCATTTTGTATTGGTCAATACTTTGCTCACACTCAACAAAGTAATGAGCAGAGTGCTTTTCTCTCTATGCGAAGTATTTTTTCTAATTAGAACTTAGAAACTGACAAAGTTGATTAAATCTCATTGTGAAGCTGTAGGTTTCAGGACAGCAGGTAAAATATGGTATAAGGACTGTACTCTTCCTTGTTCCATTCCTAACCTTAGAAGCAAAGCACCTGAAATGTTCAGGGAAGATGGGAACCTGATGGCCTTGCTAGTCAGTATAATCAAGGTGGCCAGTTAGTAGAGTCTGCGCTCGTTATTGCAATGTGCCCTCACATCCTTGGATACCAACTTTGAGTACACACAGGGCTTTCACTAATTGGGTTTGTGTTAAAGTCAGACACAAGATGCAACAGGTGAAAGTATTCTTGCCCAGTGGGTGTGGCTAGTTTAATATTAGGTTACTTGGTATAAACTAAACCTGTAATTTCTAAAAGTAACCTAATCATTAAAAATGGAATACAATTACAGTAAAGCTTTACTTGAAGCAAAGGTTAGATTTTTCACAAATGGTGAACTACATTAATTTGGTGTCTATTTTCTTGGGTTGTGACTCCTAGGGCATATCTTTAGTCAAACTAGGAGGAGATTAGTATATTATGAGAAGGCAATATTAGGAAATGTTTCTTGGGTAGTGGAGAGAGGGAGAGAGGGCCAAGGTTGGGGTTTTTTATTTTTTTTGGATGATAGACTTCAATATTATAATGTATTATAGTCCACTAAATTATCTACTACCTAGGTAATATTTGTTTATTCTGTGTTATTGGGTAGATAATCTTGTAATAGTTAATTTAAATTTGGTATTTTCATGTTTGCTATATCCTGGTTGATTTTCTACCTACTTCTATTAATCGCTAAAAGAGGAATATTGAAATGCCAACTATAAATGAGGGATTATATCTTTCTCCCTTCAGTTCTGACATTTGTTTTGATGCTTCATGTACTAAAGTCATTTTATTTAGACATTTAATAATTTTAGTTTTACTTCATTAATGGATCCTTTACCACTCTAAAATGTTACCTATTTTGTATTGTAATATTCCTGGTTCCAGTTCTTTTACATGTTAACTTAGTGATTCCGGTTTTCTTAAGTGCTTTCATAAGTTTTTACTCTTTGTTTAAATATAGAAATAGTTTAAAAGTTTTCTTTTTTATAGATAGCATATTTAGGTGATGCATATATGCTGACTGTCTTTTGAGTATTCAAAATAGTTACCTATACTACAAGTACCTATATGGTTATATCCCTATTACCTTGATTATTCTTTCCAGGTCATGTATATTGAGATTTTCCTGTCTTCTTCAGGAATGTAACTTTCTAGTATTTTATATGTCCCCTTTTAGTTTAGTAGCTACACCTACTTGCATTTATTTTAGCAGTTGCTTTAGGGTTTAAAATATGCATATTCAACTTATGTACCTTCAGAAAATAACACCATTTCCAACACAATATAAGAAATTTAGAGCTGCACACGTTTCCATTGGCCACTCCTAGTCATTTCAGAAGATTTTATAACTTATTTCTATTATGGTTACATAGTTGAAACACTGATGACGTTTTTAATCTCAAACAATTCTTTTAAAGATGTTTAGAAAGGAGAAAATTATCTTTTATATTTAACCATTTATTTATACAACTTTTTATGGGTTCAGGTTTTTACTTGAAATTATTTCCTTTCTCTGAATGCTTTTATGATTTTTCTTTATCATGACTTTAGTAATTTGATAATGTCACTTAATGAGCTATTAAAATTTTTGTGTGTGAAGCTCACTAGTATGTAGGTATTTTAGTTTAATTTAATTTGAAAAATTTTAGCCATTTGAAACATTTTCTGCTCACCACCTTCTGCTTTGAGCTCTCCAATTAACCTTTTATCAGAGAAACTACACATGTTTTCCTAATTTGTATTCCTGGTGCTTCAGTTCCTATCCTAGTTAATCCAAAAAGTCCAGAAAGCTCCTGTCAGTCTTTTATTTCTCCATATAAAATGTTAAATTAGCAATCCAAAATATATATTTGATGTTTACTATATATTAGGAAGTCAGAGTATGAAGGTAGAAAAACACTTCTTATAAGTCGGAAATAGAGTTTATAAATACATTATGGTTACAGTATTTTTCAGAATATTTTCATATTATGTATGCATGACAGTTAACTGTCATTTAATAACATCAAATCAAAAATGAAACAAATTACCAAATATTTGAGGAAAGTAGAACAAATGAAGTTCAGTATGAAGAAACAGAATGCCCCTGAAAATAATCAGAAATAAATATGCAGGTAAAGAATCTAATTGATATAATCAAAGAGATTTTAAAAAATATAGCAATCATTTTGAAATTTAATTGATATATAAAACTACCTTCAGATGAACCACATAATGTTTATAGCAAAATGATCATCACAGTAAGTCTAGTTAATATCCACCACTACACAGAGTCGCAAATAATGTTTGTGGTGAGATTTTTTGACTTGATTTTAGCTTCCCTTTTTAGATTATATATAAATGGGATGTTTTATTTTATATATAATGGATATTTGTCTCTGATTTAATTCATTTCATTTAGTGTCATATCTTCAAGACATATCCATGTTGTTATGAATGGTAAGATTTCATTTTTCTCCACACGGAGGGCCTATAAATATGCAGTCAGGCAACACAGATGGAGTACAGATTAAGAAATGGATCATTTCATGATTTTGTCTGATTTTCATTTTCTGAAGAATCTTCAAATTGTTTATTACAGTGTCTTTATTTAAATTCCTATCAAGAGTACTCAAAGCTTTCTTTTTCTGCATCCTTGCCATTAGTTGTCATTTCTTTTTGATCATTGCAATCTAATAGGAGCAAGGGGTTTAAATTTGGTTTAAATTTGCATTACCTGATAATTGGCACTGAGCATCCTTTCAGTGTGTTGATCATCTGTAAGACTTTTGTGAAAAACTATTCAGTTCCATTTTTAAATTGGCTAGTTTTATTTTCCTGCTGTTGAGTTTTCCCATTTAGGGGGTTGCTATTTCACTTGATTTTGCTGCTCAGAAGCTTTTAGCTAAGAACATAGTATCCTGACTACATTATAGAGAGCAAATTAAAAAGATTAGAAAGCAAAAAATTAAACTTATTAAACTCATGGGATAAAGATAAAGAATTCTATAAAATTCCACAAATGGAATTTCAAATTACAGATGAACTATTGATGGTTCATTTCAGTATACTAATGAATACTAGTTACCTACAAATATGACAAAAGTGGAAAGAGTAATGGGTCAGTTCAATGTATTTTTATTGGAGAATTTATTACTATAAAAATAACCAGAAATCTTCCTTGGTTATCTAAAATATTTTAGTAAAAAGACTATATTGCAATGTACTATGAATAGCAATAGTTTTTCTTCTTTTCCAATGCCTTCTATATCTTTCTTATTCCTCACCTTGTAAGTAAGACTAACCTTGTTGTATTATGGGTAATTCAGACTAACTTATTTGCCTGCAGCTTTAGAAGGCAGGTTTTAGGAAGTGAATAGCAAAGCTAGAAATTTTGCTTACTCAATCACCTATTACAGATCAGCATGCATTCTAAGAAATAGATCTCTGATGTTCATACCACTATGAAATCATCAGAATGTACGTACACAAACTCTACTAGATAATATGACCTGCTACATAGCTAGGCAACAAACCTGTACAGCATGTTACATTTGTTTAGTACTGTGTTCAACACAAAATAATGGTATTTGTACATTTAGCCTTATCTAAACACAGAAAAATTATAGGAGAATATATGATAAAAAGTAAAAAATTGCTATATACATACAGGTATTTGTCAGAACAACTCTCCATGATGAATCAGTGAGTGAGCAAAGTCTAGGCATTATCACACAATAAATTTATTAAAAAATGAAGCTAACTTATTAGCTTGTTTGAAATATTTCTTTTGAAATACTAATACATTATACAACATACTTTCCTAGTTTTAAATTTTATTTTTTAAAATCTAAGACAGATAAGCTTAGACCTAGCTATCTGTGCCTTAATAAAACAAATCTCTAAATTTTTATTTGTATTCTCCCCCTTCCTATATGCAAACTCTCTATTCTAAGAGTGAAAATAGAGAGACAAAGAGATAATGGTAATGAGGCACAAGGCAGAGTGTTATTACAGTTTAAGGGTGAATGGAATATATTTACTAGTGACCCACTACTTAAATATGCTAAATTTAAAATCCTATTAAAATCCTGGATCAGAGTCAAGAAAACAAGTGAAATCAAGAATGGTTATCAGACTCACCATAAGTCAGATGCAATGCAGAAACAAAAGTCTGAGAGAACTTATCAGAGTAAGAGTCATGGTGACTGGGGTGAATAATACCTCAATTAAATTGTAAGTAAGAAAGCAAATGGAGTTAAGCTTGAGAACTGATCCAACAGTGTCAAGAAAAGTTAATGAAATGAGGTGTTGCTCTGGCTTGGGTTAAGTACTTTCACCCTTACCTCTTGGAGCAAAAGTGTACAAAATGATAGCTACTAACATCATATCGCTTAAAATTTTAATAATTGAAACTCCAGTTCATTGAAATTAAACACGTTTGTAGTATTTATAGCAGTGTGTGGCTCCTCTACTGGGCATTACACGTGCAAAATATTGCCATCATTGCAGAGGTTCTACTAGATAGCATTGACTTAGGAATATGAACTGATACCTACATCAAACAAACCTAACACTTCTAACAAAAAAATGAAAAAAAAAAAACTACTAGACTAATCCCCTTGTAAATAATCATAGAACTAAGCACAGTAGCTAAAGCAGCTTTCTTCAGATACTGTACACAATCTGAAGATGAGAGCCATCATCAGGGCTAGCAGCCTGTGTGTAACTCTGGTTCTAGCTAGTGGCCTGGACACATGGAGAGCAAGACAATAATGCTAAACCAAGGCGTCAGATGGCCCTGCTGGTACTCACAGTGAAATATGAGGGAAAACACAGGAGAAAAGATGTTAATGTAACCATCCCAAGGCAAACAGTTTTATCACTCGTTGTAGCAGCAAAGAAAGAGTCACTTATGTTTCCCAAGATCCGTCTCTCCCTTTTCCCTGAGCTCTCTCCATTGCTCCTTCTGGGTGCCTTTTTATTGCCTCCTTGTTGGCCCAGGTGAGCACACCCATTAGACCCAGGTGTATACAATCATGGGGAGGGCACAACACCACAGATCTTGGCCACAGAGGCTAATAGTGGAAGGGTAAAACCCCTGAAATTTCATTTACCTACACAGGATTTTTTTGTGGATTCTTGGCAATGGGTTAGAACTGTTTGGGCAAGACAAATGAGAGAGAGCGGTAGCT
This sequence comes from Uropsilus gracilis, assembly GCA_004024945.1. Taxonomy (NCBI): domain Eukaryota; kingdom Metazoa; phylum Chordata; class Mammalia; order Eulipotyphla; family Talpidae; genus Uropsilus; species Uropsilus gracilis. The sequence continues at coordinate 6,636 of PVHY01030286.1, forward strand.
ATGAAACTGTGCCCAGCTGAAGCACAGAAAACATGCTAGCATCCTTTAGCATGGTAAGCAGAGAACTGACCTATCAGAAACTTCCACTTAAAAAAAAAATCAAACTATTCCAGATCTGCCCTAATAAAGTCTAAAATCATATTGTGGCAAGATCTGCAGGGGAAAGTTTAAATGTTGAGCTCTATCAAGTTAGAATGAAAATATGACATTCTCAGTTCTCCACTAAAAAGAGCAGACGCAAGGTCAGAGTTTCCAGCCAGGAATTGAATATGAACTGGGACAATAATTATTTTCCTGGGAGAAGATAACACAGTTGAAAGTTTCTCAAATATATCATTTACAATGTTCAAAGTAAAAAGTAAATGAATAGCTATTCAAAGAAACAAAATTGTAGCCTAGAGTCAAGAAAATAAAAACTAGTCAATAGAAACTGACCCTTCCTATTGCAGATGTTGCACTAATCTAGCAAAACTCTACAAGGCGCTATTATAAATAAATATCTTCCAAGAAGGAAAGAGAATTGGGGGTGAGGCAGACCCCCAGATGGTAAAATATGGGAACCTGTGCTTTCTGCCTCCCAGAGCCAAGGGACACCTAGATGTTCACTATCCCACAAAGAGAAGCCCTGCAACCAGATGACTAGAGCTTCCACAATAAAGGGTAAAAGGACAGCTTGCAGACGACACGAAAGGTAGAGTTGCTCTGACCAGAGACTAAACACAGTGCAAGGAGTTACAAGTGGGAAGACTTAGCCAAAAGGTGGAACTTTCCCCGGGGAGCAGGAAGCGGGTTCTACCTAACACCTGGTACCCCTACCCCAAGATTCAGTATAGTGGAGAAGAACTTCTAGAACTCTTCCACTGAGGGCCAGAGGGAAGTAAGTACAGGAAAGGTGAGGAGAAAACAGAAACTGAGAACCAGGCTTAAGAGTTCCAGGAGTAGACTCATTTGCCCTGGAACCCAAAGGAGGAGCACTGATCTGAGCAGTGTACAACCCATAGGTAAAGAAATCTCATGTGCCATTCTTACAGTGCTTGCCTGGGAAGCAAGGGACAACAGGGAAATCTAGGGTCAGAGTCACCAGCAGGTGACTTAGTAGCAACCTTGCCTCTAACAATGTGGGTTGGCTCCATTTTGGAGCCCACTCACTCTACTGCTGGACCCTGAGGACAAATCCCTGATGAGCACCCCACCCACCCCTGGGAAGTAGCCAAACAAGCTGGAAGTCAAGACTCTACCCCTGGCAGACAGCCTACAGCCAGAAGACCTTCTAAAGCATGGACAGCTATCAAACAACCTCAGCTGTCAGTTACATCCCCCTGAATCCCAAGGCCTGCCAGATACCCCCAGGCCTGAGTGTGCTTCAATCCAGCCCTTAAAAAAGCTGCAGTAGCAGCACATACAGCAGCCCATGGTCAACACTCCTCTCAGCATAGTGATGTGGGCCTCCTAGCCAAAGTGACACTGACTCCAGATCTATACAACCCACAGCAAAAATGCCAGCAGCCCCAGTTCATGAAAAAGACCCCTGTCTACACACCCACAAGGCCCATGGCAACCACAATGTGCAACTCTCAGGCTTACTGAGCCCCACAAGGGGTACACTCAGCAGCTACCATCCCAGCCATCCAGATAACCCAGTTCCTCTTCCATAGCCTAGCCAGTTACCTGAGGGCCATATCTCCAGCTGCCAGCCACCCTCCTGACACTGTAGGCCATTGTTCCCTGTAAGGTAAGTGAGTTAGGCTTTTTCCTCCATTAGACTGTGTAAAAAGCACCTGTGGTATTGTGCCTTTCCCACAACTGTGTTACCCATGTGGGCACGTGCATCTGTGAGTGGACTCACCTGGGCCTGGGAGGAAAGGCTAAAAGGGTGGCATCCCAGGAAGAGGGAGCATGGGAATAGGAGAAAACAAGAGAAAGAACATGAAGATTCCCAGGAAGATTGGAGACTCACCTGCCTCCCAGTACCCACCCTCCACAGTCATGGCCCTGCCCTGCCTCGCCTGATGTGTTTGTGCCTGGTGTGTCTATGTAACTGCTAGAACCAATAAAGAACTTACCCAGATTGGTGAGCCTGATTATTGCACTACAATTAGTTTTATAATTAGGATGGTTACCCAACAATTGGCAGGCTGCTACATTACACTCCCACCATCACTGCTGACTTAGCAAACCTCAGCGCAACAGGTTGTCAGACACCATAGTGCAACAGCTCCAGGCAATCATATCAAGACTGGACTCACAGCATCAGCCTCTAAACACCTGAGCTAGTGACAGACCAAACCCAAACATTACTTTCTGACGAGAATGAGACCCACACCCACAGAATTGTCAGGTGCTACCAGATGCTTCCCATAAAGGGGATGCACCTTTCTCTGGCCTTCTTTCTCGGGCATTCTCTAGTGCTCTCACCTGGGGTGACACTGCCCTTTTATTCTTACTTCCCAGGCCCAGGTGAGCCTACTCACAAAGCACACACCCACCAGGCTCAGGCACAGTCATGGGGAGGGCCCAATAGCATAAGTCCTGGTCATAGAGGCTAATGAAGAAAAAGCCTGATCAACTCATTTACTCTAGTGACCCCTATAATGTAAATATTCTGACAGGTGCTTCCCATAAAGGGGATGTGCCTTGAGTGATGACTACTTGAGAGAGCAGGTGATGCTGCTCCAGGACACTGTGTGAACATCACCCCCAGAAAATCGAACCATCATTATTAGAACAGGTAGTAACCATTGCCTAAAATATAGAAGCAAACTCAGAGAATTAAGTAGAGAAACAGACCCTGAATGAAAGAGCAAAACGAAGCTTCAATAAAAAGATGCCAAAAAGCTGAAGATAAGCAAAATGCCTGAGGAAGAGTTTAAAATTATAGCTCTAGATATAGAGCCATCTAGAGATGCTCATCGATCTCAGAAGAGTGGATAAACTAGAAAAATTAAGTGCCTTTGAACACGAGTCACAGCACTAAACATACAATAAAACTAACATATACAATATTGGCGAACAAGAACAAATTGGATAAAAGAGGAAGAGATAAGTGAGTTGAAAGTCAAAGCATGAAGTCACCCAGAATAGCGGGAAAGTGATAAAAAGAAATGGAGAAACCCCAAGAGATGTCTGGGACAATATAAAGGGGGGGGGGGAATATTTACATTATAAGGGTCACTAGGTAAATGAATTGGTCAGGCTTTTTCTTCCATTAGCCTCTATGACCAGCATCTGTGGTACTGGACTCTCCCCATGACTGTGCCTGGGCCTAATGGGTGTGTGCATTTGTGAGTGGGCCCACCTGGGCCTGAGAGGAAAGAATAAAAGGGCAGTGTCAGCCCAGGGTGAGAGCACTAGAGAATGCCAGAGAGAGAGAGAGTGGGAAGCCAGAGAAAGAGCATAAGATTCCTAGGGGGGCTGGGGTCCATCTGCCTACCAGCCCTGGCCTGCCTGGTATGTCTGTGTAACTGCTAGAACCAATAGAGAACCTACGTAGATTTGATATGCTTGCACTGCAATTGGCAACACAAACAGGATGGCTGCACTACAGGGTTCCAGGAGAAAAAAAAATAGCACAAAAAATAGAAAAAATAGGTAAGGAAAATCTAAGAGGAGATAATTATGGAAAACTTATCTAGATAAGGAAGTAGACAGCCAGGTCCAAGAGAGGTCCATTTAAGAGAAACCAAAAGAGAATTGCCTTAGGGCATATAAATAAAATGTGCCAGAAATGTAAGAGTTCGCAAAACCACATATACAAATGATCACTAGGTACATGAAGATCCTTGATTTAACTAGTCATTAGATAAATACAAATGAAAACCACAAAGCGAGGCAGATGCAGGGCATCTGAAATAGTTCTACAAATGGTGATATCAAATGTCAGCAGGGGTACAGAAAATTAACAACTCTCATATATTGCTGGTGGAAGTGGAAAAGCATCCAGAATGTTAGAAAACAGCTGAGCAGTATCTAATCAAGTCCAGTGTACAGATTCTCTATGAATCAGAAATTTCATCATGATTATCTAAGTAAAATAAAGTTAAATCCAAAAAACTACCATAAACCAAAGCAGAGAACATGTCTTTAAATACTAATAGTATTTTGTACCTAGAACAATATAGCATATACAGTTCCTAAAATTAGTTTCAAAAACATTGAAACTAAGACTGTTTCTCTCTGAAAATCCCACTTTCCCTTTTGTTCTATATCCTATATCCAATTAACTTGTGAAATGTTCCTCCAAATTTGTTAGTCCTTTTTTATTTCACTACATTAATTACATTAATACTCTAAAAGGCTCTTTCCATGAACAGTTTTTATGTTTAGATTATATATTTCTGAATGCCCATTGGTTAGATTACAAATTACTCTAAAAATAGGATCTTATAAATTTGACCAATTAATTCTGACAAAATTACAAAGGAAATGAAATAGGAAAAGGATGGTCTGTTTAACACATGGTGTTAGAACTGGACATGTGTATACAAAAATTAATAGATCTAAATATTTAATTTCATGTTTTAAAGAAGAAATCATAGGAAAATTTCTTTGTGACCTAGAGAACATCAAGGTTTTGCAGATATGATGTTACTGAAAGCACAATAAAGTCATGATAAATTGGACTTGGTCAAAATTTAAAAACTTCTGATCATTAAATTTCATTACAGAATAATTATATAGCAAGACAAAATAAGAAAATATATTTGTGAAACATATCTGAAAGTGAATGATATCAAAGGAATATACACACACACCTACAACTAAAAATGAAGAGACTAAAATTGGCAAAGTTTTAAATGTCAAAGATTATGCACATGAAAAATGTTCAATATCATTGTTTCCTGAAAAATGCTTACTATTATTAATCCATGTCATGAAAGTAAAACTTCAAATCACAATGAGACACTACTACATATTCACTGGCGGGCCAATGTAAACATCTTGTATATACAAACACTGGCATTTTATCATAAAATGAAATATTAGAAAGAGCCTAAGTTTTCTTGGGAAAAATCCTCCAGGAAGGTAGTACCCCTTTCAGGAAAGATCAGAACCCCTTTCAGGAAAAATCTACTGATGGCAAAAAATTGAAGGAAAACAAACAGATGGGACGACATCAAACTAAAAGATGTACAGCAAAAGAGATGACAGAAAAAACTAAAGAAGCCCACCTGAATGGGGAAAAAATTTTCACCTTCCACAAGAGTGATAAGGGTTTAAATAGTGAAGATCCACAAGGAACTCACACAATTAAAAGCAAAACAAGACAAAACAAGCAAAACAAGCCCAATCATAAAATGGGGAGAAGAACTAAAAAGAAACTTCTCCAAAGAGGAAATGCAAATGGCCAACAGGCACATGAAAAATTGCTCAATGTCACTCACTAGCAATAAGGGAAATGCAAATCAAAACCACAATGAGATACCACCTTACACCAGTAAGAATGGCTCATATGCATAAAATGGGTAACAACAAGTGCTGGCGAGGATGTGGAGAGAAAGGGACACTCTTACACTGTTGGTAGGAATGTAAACTGGTCTAATTTCTATGGAAAACTATGCAGGGCCCTCAAATTAATGAAAATGGAATTACCATATGACCCAGGAATTGCTCTCTTGGGAGTTTACCCAAAGGAGACTTCAATATGAGTACAAAGGGACACCTGTACTTGGATGTTTATTGTAGTACTATTTATAATTGCAAGGACATGGAAGCAACTAAAATGTCTGAAAACAGATGACTGCATGAAAAAAATGTGGTATATATATACACAATGGAATATTACTCGTCAGTTAAAAATGACAAATTGGACAATTTTATAATAACATGGATGGACTTAGAAGAATTCATATTAGCAGAAACAAGTCAAAAAGAAAAAAAGAAACCAAATAGTTTCACTACTATATGGGACATGGGAAAGATAAACAAAAATCCATGAAGAAAAGTCAAAGCAAGCCAACAACCAAATTGAAGTACACATCTTGGGGGTGGGGGGTGGGACAAGGTGGGAATGATCAGGGAGGGGGGGTGAACCCCAGAGATCACAGAGATGTGAAATTTATATATAAATAAATTATATAGAAAAAAGAAAGAGCCTAAGTTTTCAATAGTAGAGAGATAAAGAAACTATGATATAATCATTCAACAGGATACTACTCAGCAATAGAATAAGAATGACTTAGTCAACAATATGGATCAATCTCAAAGACAAATGCTAAGTGAAGAAGGATTACACACACATGCAGACACACACATACTATGTAACTCCATTTCTATTAAGTTCTAGAAGAGGAAAGTAAATCACTGTTCAAAAATACAACAAAACAGAACTTTCCTCTGGAGACTGGGATTATCTGAGAAGGGGCATATGAAAACTTTCTAGAGTGTTCTGTACCTTAAAAGAGATAGAACTTAGAAAAATGCTGCTTAAAAGTTTCATGAAATAGTATATCTAAAAATTCTTCATTTCACTGTACAGAAATTTTATCTAAAAAATGACAAAAAGAAATGTGAACAAATGGTAGAGCATTAGTTAATGTGTGTATATATTCCACACTATGGGATAACTGCACTGATATTTACATGGAAGACACATAAAAATTAAATGGAATGATGTATGGATAGAAGAATAAATATATGGGCAGTTATATAATAAAATACAGTATATAATATTAATTATAGACTGCTAAGTATATACTTTTTAGATTTTTTAAAATAATTTTTTAATTTATATATATTTCACATCATTTCAGTCCCTGGGGGTCACCCACCGCCTCCCCTTCCCACCCGCTCCAGCTGGTCCCCATTCTCCCCTTGTGCAGTTTCATTTGGTTGACCATATATTAGTGAAACCATTTGGTTTCTGTCCCTTTCTATCTGGCTCGTTTCTGCTAGAATGATTTC
>PVHY01030287.1:0-13520 GCA_004024945.1 Uropsilus gracilis
GCCAGACAGCTGCAGCGCTGGCCCGGGCGGCGGCGAGTCCTCCCCCGTGCGGGGCCCGTCCCGCCTGTCTTCAGAGGTGTCGCCGTCAGTGAAGACGCTACAAAAGGAAAGCCGACCAGTGAGGCGCAAGCTCCAGGGGTGTTGCAGATGGGCCGGACAACACCTGCCCGGGAGCGCGCCGTCGCTTACGCTGAGCCCTGCCGTCCTGGACCACCCGTCTCCTGGCCCCGGGAGAGCCCCGCTCCACGCAGGCCTGCCTGTCGGGGGGTCTGCATGGGCTGCTCTCAACCTGCAGGATGTGCCGCCCGCGCCCCTGGGCGGCCAGCAGGAGGCCATCGGGAGTCTCCCTGCGGAGGGCCGGCGCGCTTCACCCAGACCTGCTCTGCCAGCGCACGTGACCGCACGTCCGGACGGCACAGGGTGAAACACAGCCGGGCGGCCTGAACCGGCACACAGCACACTCTGGAGGTGACGGGACAGCTCGGAGCGGCGGCTGAGGGCCCGGGCAGGATGCGCTTTCCAGGACTGGGGAGCCCTTCCCTAGGGCAGGGTTTGGGGACACCTGGGCTGAGGGGTTTGGGAGAAGTGACCGAAAGGAGACCTGAGACGTGTTTGCTTACACGGGTCCAGGAACCAGCTGCGCGTCCCCACGCGGCTCCGGGAACCTCCCAGCTGGGTCGGTGCAGGTAACTGCACCAGCAGCTTTTTAACCTTCTCTTACGCTTATTTCAGCATCACTTTTTTCTTTGAGACCAGGTCTGGCTATGTTGCCTGGGGTAGTCTTGAACCCGCGAACTCAAGCGATCCCAGACCTCTTGCCTCCCAGCGCTTGCACTACAGGCGTGCGCCACCGCGCCCGCTGTCAGCGCTTGCGAAGGCAACGTGTCGCAGCCAGAGAACGGCCATGTGTCAGGCTGCCGTGCTGCCGTGCGACTCCATGTGGGGGCCAGTTACGGTCAGGGCCTAAGCGGCGAGGAAGCGGAGGTGACTGGGGCCAGAGGGCGAGGACTCCGAGGGCCAGCTGCGAGGCTTAGGGACAGAGACAGGAAGACACGGCCTGCTTCCTGGCTAGCGACTGACCGCCACCCCTGCCGCGGCAGCCACAAGCTGCACGCTGAAGAGAACGCGGCTGTGCGGAAGGTCCGCCTCAGAGCCGCGGGGTCAGCGCGCGCGGTGAGGTGATGCGAGCACGCAGAGGAGCTCTAGCCCGAAGCGACGCTCGCCAAGCACAGGCCCAGGGAGCCCCGGGCGGCTCAGCAGGGGCAGCCGAGAAGGGACCGCGGAGCCGGACGGCAGGCTCCACAGGCCGAGGCGCGACACGAGGAGTCCCTGCAGAACAGCCGAGGCGGGTGGGCGAAGAGGGCGCGCGCCGAGGGGCCGGGCCAGCGAGGGCAAGGTGAGGCTCGCTCGCTCGCTGCGGGGAGGGGCCCGGGCCCAGCCTCCCTGGCTCTGTCATCACACGGCACCCGGGCCTCCGCCTGTCCTGCCTCCCGAGGCACCCGCTCCCCGGCTCCAGCATACCTCCTTCCCAGCGCCCTCCCGAGGCGCGAAGCCAGCGGTCTGACCCGCTGGTGACCCGCCCACCACACTGGTTCTCGGGGCATGTGGCGCAGCCTCTGCTGGACTGGGAGGTGACGGGGCGGAGGGCGGGGGTGACGACGGCGGTGAGCAGTTTAGGCCGTTCATGTGCTCGGTGGCGATTTCCCAGACCACCACCACCCGCTAACCCATGACACTCAAGGGGTTTCAGGTACAGTGACCAGCCCCAGCCTGTGGGGCTGAGGACAAAGCGGCCACTTCGGCAGGTCCCAAGCAAAGGAGTTGCGCATCATCTCAGGTCCAGGCGCTCGAGGAACCGCAGCGCTAAGGACGTCAGCTGTTCCCGCGTCAAAATGAACCGCGGGAAACCGATCGGAGAGCCTCTGTGACCCAGCCAAGGGCGCGCCCTGGCTCTGCAGGGCTGATCGAATGAGAAGGCAACGTGCAGGAAGCGGCACTCGACCACTCCCACTGTGCGTGAGACAGCGCGAGGAACACCTGCGAGGGAGAGCACGGCGGCAGCACGGCCGCCCCAGCCGCCCAGCCCAGCACCTTAGCCGCTTACCTCGGGCATCTGAGGGAGGAAGAGGAGGAAACCACGCCTTCTTCTGGAGAGGGTGGAACGAAGTCCACGTCGCAGTCATCCTCAAGTTCCACGCATGGCAGCTCCCCGGCTGGGTGCAGCGCCGTGTCTCCCGGGGGTGTCTCCCCCTCCCCGCGCCCTAGAGGGGACAGCCGGCAGGCACTGGTTACTCGGGAGCAGCCGGGCAGCGCACGCGCTGAGGGCCGAGCTGCAGGCCGCCCAGGGTACACCGGCGACCGACAGACTCCACACTTGGCGTCTGCACTCCTGCTGCTCCACCTCTTGCTCAGGCCTCGCAGGGCGGCCGTGGGATCGGCCTGCACCGTGGACGCAGCTGCCTGCAGGCGGACGCAGCCGTTTACGCAGCGGGGCCCCGCCTGTGGGGTCTCCGGGCCGCGCGGCTGCTCCCCAGTTCACCTCTGCCCAGGCCCGTGCTCCCCGGACAGAGAGCCACCGACTAAGGCCTGCGGTCACTCTGAGGGGACCCAGCTGTGAGTGCTCCGCCCGTCCCACAGGTGGAATGACTAAACCGCAGCTGTTAAGTTCTGGGGACCCAGTCACGAAACAGGAACGATGTGAATGGCCACGCAAGGCTGCAGGATCAGGCCCAGGCCCGACCATACGTAACCCAGGGTGGCCGCAAGCCACGAAGAACTCCATCGTGACCCGGCCAGCAGCCACCAGAGCCCATTTAAAGCCCACGGGCCTTATTCTCTTGCCATGTAAAACCACACAGCTACCTCTGATGCTCACATGAGCCCACCCGCCACTGGGCCTGCAGCCAGCACTTCCCTGCCCCGAAGGACAAAAGCCCAACGCCCCGGCCGCGGCCCCGCTGAGCTGAGCGCAGCGCATGGCAACCCCGAAGACGCCACCGCCACGTGTACCTCTCTCCTCTCCCAACTGAGCTGCTGAAGGGTGACTTTCCCCAGCGTCTTCAGCCACAAGCACTGAGGGGCTGGGGGTGTCGTCGATGTAAATGACGCCCCCATCGAGGCGCTCAGAGACGGAAGGCGCCGCCTCAGCCTTTGCGGCACCCGCTCCGTGAGGCTGCGCCTTGGGGCAGCTCCCCCTGGACTTCCTGGCCTTCTGCGCAGTGCTCACTCTGACGAAGGGGTTCCTGGGGCTCCTGCGAGGTGTGAGGAAGGCCTTAGAGTGTCCCGAGGTGTCAAAGTCGTCCATGTCATCCCAGTCATCGGCGGCAGCGACGGACTCTGACGAAGAGCTGAACTCTAACTTCTTGAAAGCAGAGCCGCAGGGTTCCTTGGAGAGAGGTGTGCTCGGGGCAGCCCGCACCGCTTCCCGGGGGGCCTGCCGCGCCCTTGGGCCGGGGCTCCCAGCCAGCCGTCCTGTGGGCGCACCTTCCGGGTCCCCGACCCGCGCCCGCGGACCCACAGTGGAGGGTGAGGGGTCGCTGAGGGACAAGGCCGCCGCCACATTCACGTCTTTATTACTCGGCACGGTCGTCCCTGCTGCTGACACGCGCGCCACAACGGCATCGCCGGCTGATGGTGTTTTCTTCTTAAAAGTGAAAACTCTGAAAAACCATGGACGAACCAAATCAGATGGACTGAACTTTAACAAACCCAGCAACGGTACCAAAAGGAACTCTTGGTTTTCAGACAAATTTATACCAAGCTCTGCTCTTGTTTCATGAACGCGCAGAGAATCCCCCTCCCGCCCAGCGTCACCATGCAGGGTGGCTGGATGCAGGCGCTGCCTGACCCTCTGACCCCCGCGCTCAGAGCAGCTGCGTCTCGAGGGAGGACAGAGCATGAAGGAAAAGGAGAGAGTCCAGGGTGGCTGCGTGTTAGCTGCTCTGGGGGAAGCTTGGTGGGGATGGTGGGGGAAGCCAGCAGCTGCGCTGAGATGGGAGGACAGGCAAAGGGGACAGAGCTGGACGCTGGACGGCAGGACCAAGTGACTGGCACCTGGAAGAAGAGCATCCAGAACCTTCTAAGGGCGCACGAGTAACACGTTGCTAGACATCACCGGGTGGAGCTTGGAATCTCACTTGAGAAGATCCTTGGTTGGGGGGGCAAAGACGCAAAAGCATCGCTGACACATCCAAAGCACGCACGTGTCCACGCTGACACGCTCGTACTGGCTCACGCGACAGGCACTGCAGAGCAAGGGCTGCAGGGCCCGTGCAAGGGGCTGAACCCAGGGCCCGGCAGGACCGTGACTGACAGCGCGCCTCCCGCTGGGCACCACGGGCGTGGGCAGCGCGGAGTGGCCAGGACACTCACACAGATCTCGGCTTGGAAAGACTCAGGGCGTCGCGGAGCTTCTGCGCCGAGTGGCGCGCCAGCTGGGCCTGCAGGTTGTTCTGAGGGAGAGCGGCCATGGCCTGGAAAGCAAAGAGAAGGCTGTGGGGCTGGGTGCGGCTGGACTGCAAGGTCGCAGGGCCGAGCAGCCCTCCCACGGCGCCCACTGGACGGACTTCTCTGGGTCACAGAATCATCTTAACACAACCGGCGACACCGAAGTAGCTGCTCTTTGACTGACCGAGGGCTCACTTACCTAGCAAAATGTCTAGCTGGTCCCCGGTGCTACAGTAAGCAACGTACCCCAACAAGGATGGACTAGAAAAGGCCTTGCAAAACCGGGGGCCTGGCCGGAACCCGGAGGGCAAAGGGAAGCTGGGCAGGGCGTGGAGACTCAAGCCCAAAGCACCCGCGCGAGGCCCGGGCTCCACCTAAGCAGGGTGCACGAGAGCATCTTAACGGTTCGCTTAGAACAGCCCATCTGATGACGCCCCAGCCCGAAATCGTCTCTACTGCGGAAACACACCTGCCGCGAAGCACGGCTCCAGACGGCCAGCCACGCCCAGCCACGGAAACATCACCCCAGCCACGCAGGTCGTGCCCAGGCCCCGCAGGCCTGTCATCCAGCCGGCTCGCTGCGCACCCCTCCCCACTTCTGGACCTGGACCCCACGTACGCGGGGCCACCCAGGCCTGACGGGTACCCCAGAGCCCCGGCCGTGCCAGCAGACGTGGATGCAGCAGCAGCCGGAAGGCGCGGCCAGAGCGGCTCTGACATCTTCCTGACGGGCTCGCAGGGTGAACCTACCCGGGACAGGTCACTTCCACCCCCAACATCCTCAGCAGCGCAAAGCTACGCAGGCAGGCGCGGAGCGGGTGAGATGAGCTCGTCGCCGCACGCAGACAGCGTGCTCACACACCAACGCAGCCCGAAGAAAGCCAGTCAAAACAATAGATAATTAAAACTTCAGTAAAGAGGTTAAATAAAAGATAAATAGAAATCCACGCAGCCAGGCGGCCCCCGCGGAGCAGTAATAACTAACCAGGAGGCACGAGCCTGCAAGGCGCTCTGTCAGCAACAGCAGCGGAAGAATCAAAGTACCAAGTAGGACATCGTCACGACAGGAAGCCAACGATGGATGCGCCGGGAGAAGCAGGTTCAGAGGAAGAGTTCACGTCCTTCCGACTCAAGCACACACGCCGCAGCGCGAAAACTGGTCTATGAGCCCAACTAAACTCCAACCACAGGAAAAGAACTTCCCATGCGCCTCAGACGCCCCCGCGCGCACCTCAGACGCCCCCGCAGCTCACCTGCCCAAGCAACCACAAGCAGGCGATGAGGCCACCAGGGGCTCGGGAGGCAGCAGTGGTGGGGGCGAGGGAGGACACTCCAAACACTCGGGGCTCGCCGTGAAGCCAGGCGCCAGCCCAAACCCGGCGCTGATGCCCACGGAGCCACGTGGCCGGAGCCCACACGGCAGCGGGTCCCAGCTCGAGGCCAACTCCGGACGCAGCCTGTTTCTGTGAGTCGTCCCACAGGAATGCCCCCCCTCCCCCCACGATGCGGGTCCAGCTCCCCAGCGGGGCAGCCATGACAGAGTCTAGCGTGTGGGTTTCTGCCCTTCACAGCTAAATGCTGCCTGCTGCTCCAGATGACCACTGACTACAGCAAGAACGACTGACCACATCAACCCTCTGACAAGAAGTTTAAGAAACTACCAGGTCAGGTTCAGAGCTCCCTTGCCAGCGGGGAGCGAGGGGCATCCGGGGTCACTTGGGTGAGTTCCCCTATGGGGGAACGGGGTGGGGGGCGAATCCCCACCCGCCAGTAAGTGGCCGCGGCCACTTACAAGCTGGCCTGGGCGACACCGTGAAGCCCACAGTCCCTGGAAGCCGGGGCGCATGGACGGGCAAGCGGCCCCCGGGTCGGCCCGCCCCCGTGCTGGTACCTCGGGCGCGGGAACAGGGCGGGGGGCCTCCATCTTTCTCTTACTTCTTACTTCAGCTAAACTTCAGAGCAACCATAATAGGTGCAATAGCAACCCCAACATAGAACGGGTGAGGGACCAGGCAAAAGTCCAGCCCACAGACCGGAGCAGGACACAGCAGATGGACAACCAAGTGAACCAGTATAAGTAAGACCAGAAAAACAACCATAGAGACATGATGTCACCAGGTGCACTTCTACACTGTCGGGGCCAAAACCTGGGACTTTAATTTGGAGATATATTCAAGGAGAGCAACACACCCTCCCCTCATCAAGGGAGAGGAGAGGATGACCGAAGAGGGGATAATGGGCCCCACATCAAAACTGCAAAAGGAATCAAAGGAGATAACTTTCAAAGGCCACTCGCAGAAGCCTGAACTCATGGGCCAGGCACGGTGGCTCGTACCTGTAAGCTTCAGCCTATGAAGCGGCCGGGGCTAGGGATCGCGGTTTGGGTCCTGCCTGGGGCAACACAGCAAGACCTATTTCTAAAAAAAGAGCTGGGCGTGGTGGTGCGCGCCTGTCATCCCAGCTACCTGGGAAGCTGAGGCTGGGGATCGCTTGAGTCTGTGGTACCCCGGGCAACGAGAGCCTGCGGTTCCATGGGCAACAATAGCGAGATCTAGTCTCAAAGCCTGAACTCAGAGAAATTTCTTCACCAACACTTGCAGGAAGCAAGATCCCCAAAGCCCGACAACAGAGCCATAAGGAAAAGCAGCAAAGCAATGGAGATGGGATTGGATTGGAGAGGACGGCCTGCAGCAAAAAAACATGGACAGATCACAAACGAATATAACCTGGCCACCCAACGCAAACTTAAGACGGAAAATCGAACAGCAAGGTGCGCCTGGACCCAACAACGCAGTCCCTCACCCAGAGAAAAGACACTAACACAGGAAAGAGACTAATGGACTCAGCACAACTAATAAATTACAAAGAGTGGGGTGTGAGAGAATGGAGGGAGCACCGGAGGGAGGAGGGAGGGGGAAAATATGTAACAGAGAGGTTGTGACCCAAAGAACAAAATAAAATTGTTCATGGGTTAAAAAAAAAAAAGAAACTACCAGGTCAGCGTGGACGAAAGGCTGCCCTGGGCACTGAGGTGGCCCCGGCCTGGGCGCTGCAGTCGACCCTGGGAACTGGAGCCGCCAGCGTCGGGGCAGCAGTGCTCCTGTGACAGCGGGGCCGCGCAGGGGCCGGACCCAAGCCCCGCCTCATGCCAGGTGCGCTCACATGACGTCGCACCATGACGTCGCCCATCACGGAGGGAAGGGGGGAGCCTGGCACCACGAGGCCGAGCCCCTCCCGCCCTTAAAGCGCTTCTCACTCACGCAAATCCCTCTTCGCTCTGCCCAGCAGAACGTGGCCTTCTTCTCACAAAATGAGCACGTTCATCCTCTGCGAGGGTCGCCGGCAGCTGTGTGACCTGTCTGTCCTTGTGTAGCGGAAAGTGACTTCGGCTCACGCTGCCACCACGGTACTTGCGAGGTGCGAGGGTGGAAACATCGCCGGGGGAATATACCGCTACTTGGCCTTAAACAATCCCCACAGGTGTTCCTGACCGCGGGCGGCAGACACAGCCAAAGACAGGCGAGCGCACGGAAAACGAGGCCCGAGGAGTGAGCGCTGCTGGTTGCAGAGGTGAGTGGGTTCCTGTGAAGAAAGCAAAGCAATTCCACCACTGTGTCAGAAAAATTAAGGCAAGCTTCAGGTCTCTGAGAAACCTACAGAGCGTCCAGGGGTGGGAACACAATAACCAAACCTAAGACATCAGCAGAGGCCTTCCCAGCAGACCGCACAGAGCCTCCAGCCCCCCACTCCTACCCAGCCCGGCGCGGAGCAGATGCCCACCGTTCAAAAAGGCACGACCCGCAGAGGCCCGGAAACCTCCCTCCCAGGAACACCCAAGGGCGGCAAAGATAAGGCCTCTTCTCCTCTCTGGGGGGGACATTCCTCCCACATCTGGGTCCCAACAGGCCGCGTGGCCCAGCCCCTCTCCAAAGGGATGGCTGCCTGCATTCCAGGGCACAAGCAGTCCCTCCAAGGAGCGGCCTCTGAGTGCTGGGCTCTTCTGTGGGCACTCAGCAGCAGGCACCGGCTCCCGCCAGCCCTTTTCACAGGACCAGCGGGCATTCGAGCAGGGACGGGGGATGCTGCTGGCTGTGGCATAAAGTCTTGAGTCCCTGAGCCAGGATTCTGTGCTCCATGAGAGAGAGAGAGAGTGTGTGTGTGTGTATATATAAAAAGCTCTGACGGGCGGACCTGCTGGCTTGAAATCAGGGCACATCTAGGAGCCCTCAGCTTCTGCCTCAGCAGACACACGCAGGGACGAAGCCAGGAGACAGTGCACACGGGTCAGAGGGCATGAAAGCGGCGCAGAGAGTCTAGCGGAGGGAGTCCGCCCCAGACCCTGACCCTGAAAGGCAGGAAAAGCCGCAGCAAAGCATCTGCAGAGACCACCACTGGGACTTTTCTGGAACTAATGAAAGACATGGATTCTCAGACCCGAGAAGGGAAGCAAAACCTGAACCGAGACAGAAACGAACACCAAAGTATATCACTGTCCCCAGCTGGACAGAGAATGGATTTCTTTCAGAAAAAAGGGACTCGGAAGGGGGCGCTGAGATCTTAAGTGTCTGCTGCTGGAAATAACCTAGAATTCTTTTTCCAGCAAAATACCCTTCCAAAGCCAAGGGTCTCCGAATGTCACACTTTAAAAAACTGGCCAGCAGGCAGCGAGGTGCTGGGGAGGGCACGAAGGAACAGGAACACTGGCAGATGGCGGCAGGGGCGGGCAGGTGCTGAGGGTGTAGCCAGCGGATCCTTCAGACACAGCCACCACATGACCCAGCAAGTCACCCCTGGAAGAGGTCGAAGAATGCCAGGCAGGTATCCAAACAAACACCCGTCCATGGCAAGTTAAAGACGTGCAGACCTGCACGGCGGGCGATCTGGCTACGGGAAGGGAGGTCCGAGGAGCTTGGCGGTAAGCTGAGCCTCAGGACGAAGATCACAGGCACCGTGACGGCCCTTAGAGGAAACGCCCAGAATAGCACATCCAGAGCCGGAGAAGACGACCGCCTACCTGGGGTGGGCTGGGCGGGTGTTGGCAAGGGGGTGGGGGTTGTGATGAAAATGCTCAAAGCTGACCACGAGGGCAGCACCCCAAGTCCAGGCATGCTCTAAAAGCCGCTGAGTGGCACATTTTAAATGGTGGATTTATGATCTGTAAACTGTGACTCAATAAAGTTGCTATGAAACAATCAAGGTGAAATGAAGACATTATCAAATAATGAAAACCCAGCAGCTTGCCACCAGCAGTCTCACGCCCACGGAGGCTGAGGGTTGCAGGTCACGTCTAGGACATCTGGGGGTGTTTGCAGAATGCTCCCTGGGGGCGCCCATTTAGGGGGTGGTTTCCCCAGATTTCGAAGGATGACACCACAGGAGGTCATCACAAAGACGCGCAGCTATGCCAGACCAATAAGACAGCTGGATCAAAACCTTCCAGCATCCACTGAGGACTCCGGCGAGGAAATGGTGTGATCATAAAACAATGGGTCTCTTGGATGCGCAGAGGAAAGATCTGCAAGGAAATGCAAATTCCCATCCCAGCCGCATGAAGAGACTCACAAGGCAGTTCTGGCTGCCAGGTCTATGAAGTCTGGACTAGAAAACTGCTTATGAGGCTGGGCACGGTGGCTCGTGCTTGTAAGCTTCAGCCTATGAAATGGCCGGGGCTAGGGACCGCGGTTCGAGTCCCGCCTGGGGCCCGTAGCGAGACCTAGTTCCAAAAAAATAGCTGGGCGTGGTGGCACGCACCTGTAATCCCAGCTACCTGGGAAGCTGAGGCTGGGGATGGCTTGAGTCTGTGGTACCCCGGGCAACAAGAGTCTAGTCTCAAAAAAAAAAAAAAGAAAACTGCTTATGAAATAGTGAGGGAGGGCTGGGTGCGGTGGCACACACCTTTAATCCCAGCCTAGGACGAGAGGCTGAGACTGGGAATCACTTGAGTCCGTGGGTTCGAGACCCACCTGGGGCAACACAGCAAGACTCAAAAACAGCTGGGCGTGGTGGCAAACGCCTGTAATCCCAGCTACCTGGGAGGCTGAGGCTGGGGATCGCTTGAGTCCGTGGTACACATGAGTCTGCAACGTGAGTCTGCGGTTCCTTTGGCAACACAGCGAGACCTAGTCTCAAAAAAAAAAAAAAAAAAGAGACAGCCAGAGGGACTGGCCCAAGGGCAGGCACCAGGCCAGCAGAAGAGCAAGGACCCAGAGCAGCCCGAGCAGGCACGTGACCGCAGAAGCGCCCGCACGTAGGAACGGACGCCATTGTCCACGAGAAGCAACGAGGCGCACACTGCGCCCTCCACACGCACGTCGCTTTCAAGCGAACGCAGTTGTAAAGGGAAGAGAACGAAGTTCTGGAAAATACCACGGAAGAGTAACTTTATAATCTCCAAGAGAGCCCTCAGACGATACAGAAAGCGCTGGAGATGCTAGGGAATTAGGCTGCGTCTTACACGAAGACTCTTGCGTGGCAAAGAGCATCAAACAACCCAGCACTTCCGAGGCGTCTGGCTGCGGGTACACCTCGTTTGCTGCTTCCCAGACCACCACTGCCCACAGATGAGAGTGCGTGGGCACCCCGCAGCAAGCCGCTCAGACGGCAGGCCATGTTCCCAGCAGCGCGTGCCGGCCTCCTGCCTCTGTCACTGTGGGTGGGCCTCACCACAGCGGGGACATTGTCATCACCCTGTCACTTCGACGATGGTGACCCGCAGCCTCGGGTGCTGGCATGTGATTGCGCGGGGGCATTATGTGGAATAGGCAAAGGTGTTTTCTGCAGGCTCCATGGACCAGCTGCTCCTTCTCCCTCCTTCTTGCCCCCCGCCCCATTTCCTGAGATACAGCGGTGCTGACAGCAGGCCAGTGAACAGCCTGCACAGCCTCTAAGCGTGGGAGGGAACGCTGCTTTTCTAGTCTCCCACCGAATGCTACAGAAGACACGGCCAGTGAGGCAGGCAGGCCGAAAGCCCAGGCCGGCATTGGGCGCGCTGTGCGGCCGAGGGACGTCCCCATCGCATATCACCGTTACCTGGTGGCTGCATGACACCAAGTGAGGCAGGCAGCCTGCCCCAGACCTGGGGCGGCCACGGCCATCTCAAGGCGGTCTTAAGCCAGTGCACGGCACCCTAGGGCAAGGCCCTAACTGGCTCCACACCGAGAAGGCGGAGCGGTATAGGAGCCCTAGAAGATCTGGACGCCGGAATGCGGCTGTGGGGTCCAAGGGATGCGCTGGCTCTAGTGCAGAGCAGCCACAGGTGCAGGCCCAGGCGGGCCCAAAGGAGATGGGGTGGAGGGGACGGCACTAGAGGTCAGGCGCTGGGGGGGGGCGCAGCCACCTATGGGCAGCTGAGCTGCCCGGACCCACATGCCAGAGGGCCCAGTGCCGATCCAAAGCATCAAAGGACACTCAGGGCTCACGCCGCCGGTGCGACTGCAGCGATGCCCAAGCACCTGCAGCGTCCAGGACCCTGCGAATGAAGCCAGACCCCCTCTGGCTGTGCGCAGGAGGAGGATGAAGTCCGGATGGTGACCAAGGGGCCGAGGCCCCTGCTGCGACCTCACTGCTCACGGACCAGGCCTCTGGTCAGCAGTCAGCAGCCGCCGTGCGGACGGAGACAGACGAGGGACCTGTGCGGTGCTGCGCTTCCCGGAACGACGTCTGCAGCCCGGGCATCGGGCACCCCTTCCACCGCCAAAGGTCATCTCATCATCCGAGAACTGCACTCCGCCAGGACACAGCTGCGGGGCAGTGCTTCCAGGAGGGCTGGGCAAGGTTGGCCGAAACCTCCTGGAAAGAGTCGCCGCTCCAGATGCCATTAACACCTCGCGTGACTCACAGGAGGGGTCACGGTGTCATCAGGAGCAGGATTTTGGGCGAAGCCCACGGCAACTCTCACGAATGACTCGCAAGGGCCCGGACTTCAGCGGAGGAAAAGCTGGAGAACACGGATCTGCAGTGACCTTGAAGACGGGACCCAACGCTCCTTCACGTCAAAGTGTATGTGGACAGCTGGCAGAGGGCGGCCTCAGGAGCCGGACACTGCCAGAGATGCCGGGAACGTTACTGAAGAGACACAGAATCAGGCTACGACGGAGGTGCAGGCCGCAAAGCAGGGCAGGGCCCGAGAGGACGCAGGCTCGGGGAGCCCCGCGGAAAAACGTCCTCAGACAGCGCCGCCTGCTCGAGACAGCTCACAAAAAGCCATCTTGTCTTATTTCAAGAAACCGCCGCAGCTACACACAACTGCAGCTCCCGCCGGCAGTCACCCCGGCAGAGACGAGACCCTCCACCAGCCGATGACAACGTGCCGAAGAGGCCTTGGTGGCGGGCAGGGTGAAGCGGTGCAGTGCACCAAGCAGGAGGCCGCGCAGGCATGACTGGTGGATGCTGGGGACCAGAACGGACACGGCCCTTCCTGCCCGCAGCTCTCCCCGGGTGCTCCGGAGGGCGCAGAAGGGCTCCCAGTGCCCGCCCTGAGGTACGCAAGGCACTGGCAGGCAGGGGCCAGGGTAACGGGCACCCAGGGACTTCTGGGGATGCTGGCCATGCTGCGTCTACCCGGGACACAGATAGCAGGTCTGCTCCGTCATCATCAGCAAGGGCAATGCGCAGTGAGAGCCTCGGCCAGCACCACCAGCACGAAGGCCCTGCATTGTCCCGGCCGGCCAGGCCCGCACCCCGCCGACCCAGGGCCTCCTCAGTGGCGCACAAACCGGGAAGGCGCAGCCTGAACCCCCAAACCCCCAAACCACGAGGCAGCAGGCAGTCTACAGCCACGCAGCGGACTCACTAGGAACATTTTTAAAACTCGAGACCCTCGTCTCTACACCCCCGAGCCCCAAGAAAGCTGTGAACCCAAACAAGTCAAAGCAGACGCCAATGTCACCCTGGGGGGCTCTCGGCAGTACAGGGGTGCACCGGGGGGTTCTTGCCTCTTCCACAGGGAAGACGGGTGCGGCAGCCGCTTCCAGAGCCCCCCCACGGCCAGATTTCTTCAACTGGGTGGTGGCGCTAGGTCGAGGCATCACGTGTGCACGCCCTCACTCTGCCCCACCTATCTGCGCATGGACGCC
>PVHY01030288.1:0-13535 GCA_004024945.1 Uropsilus gracilis
CCTCAGCGGGCCCCTGGGCTCCGCCTTGTGCTCCACGGACCCGCGTGTCGGTTCCTGCGCGTTCGCGGTGTCGTTTGGGAGCCGACCGGACGGTTTTCGGGGCTGGCGTCCCTCTCCCCGCCCTGGGTCAGCAGGCGGGAGGGCGGAGCTGCTCCGGGCCTTGGAGCGGCCTCTCCCGGCGCGTCCAGGCCTTTCCCCGAGGGGAAGGTGTTTCCTCGCCCCCAGGACCTGGGGAGGCGGCTTTCCGGGCAGCATCAGCCTTCGCACCCCGCGGCGTGGCTTAGAGGGGAGGGGGCTACACCCCGCTCAAGGGGCTTGTCAGGGCCGAAGACCCGCCCACCAGGACGAGCCCAGCCTGTGTCCCGACGCCCTCTTCCCACCCGCGCCTTCTAAAGTCTGTCTTCATTTTCGGACTAGACTTTACAGACTCGAGTCCATCAGGCCGATTCCTGAGCTCAAATCCTCCCTTTAGTCATTTTAACCTCCATCACCTGCTGCAGCTGAGCACCTTGTTCCACTCAGACCCCCTTTCCTTTTTCAGTCAGTGTCCCCAGTCTTTCCCCCCCTCCCTGCAGCCTGGGGGGATTTAAAGCGCCCTCTCCTATCTGGTGGCATCTTTCCCTCGGGAGCTTTTCCCAGGGTGCGTTACTTGGCCACCTCCGCAGGCTTGGAGGTGCGCCTCCAGGTAGACGTGTTTCCTCGAACTCGGAGCCGACTCCCTTAGTGGCTTTCAGCCCATGGAAAATGACATTTTATTACGCCGTGTATGTGGGGTTATACGACAGCCTTGCGAAACAGCAGGTGTTTCCGCTTCTATATCTTACTTTAATCCCCCCCAACTGGCCGTATTGATACTGTGTTTTAAAGCCGCTGTCAGCCTCAGAGCTTTTGCACTTGAAGTTCTTGCTCCTTGAAAGGGCTGCCTTTCACGTCCTTATCAAAGAACTGCTTCTTAGAGGGGTCTCCTAGATTGCTCTGTCTACATTGCATCACCCAATGTCACATCGTTGCTTTTCCAGCTATTTCTTTTTCTTTTTCTTTTTTTAGGGACTAGGTCTTGCTATGTTGCCCGGGGTAGTCTCAAACTCGTGGACTCAAGTGATTCCTGGCCTCAGCCTCTCAACTAGCTTGGTGTTTTTCCAGCCATTTCTTCCTAACACCTGTTGCTAGCCAGCAGTACTTTGCCCTGCCTTCTCCCTTTTACCTCATTGACCCTTTCTCCATGCTTTCCCTGCCCTTACGGTCAGCAACTTCCCTTTGTTCATATTAGCAAGTGCTTTGTACTAGCAATCTGCTTTACTGAGCTTTCTACTCTGTAAGTTCCCAATACTTGTCTTTGCCCCTGTGACTTGTTTTACTGCAGACGGTCTCCTCCAACTCCCCCCATTTTGCTGTAAAAGGAAGTATTTCCTCTTTTTATGGTCCAATGGCATCCCATCGTGTGGGCAGGCCACATCTTCCTGACCCAGTCCGCTGTCAGCAGTGCTAGGTTGTTCTCTTTGTGTAGCTCAAATTTGGTGTAAACATGTGGAGGAGGTGTGCCTGGCTTTCCCTGTGCACACCTTGCCAGATTCCTTTCCCATGTGTTGTGTGTTTTAACCCCTGTCAGGACTAAGTTTATTTTTGCGAGTTATAAATTATACATAATCCCCAAGTTTGCCAGCAAGTGTTTTAAAACCAGATATTTTGCAGCTTTAATTACATTCGCATCATTGCACAGATACCCCACCCTTTAGCTCCAGGACGTTTTCATTCCCATGTTGAAACTATCCCCGAAGGACTGCATCCCATTCCTCCTTATCCTCCTCTCTGGGAGCCACATACTACTTGCTGTCTCTGGATGTGACTGCACTGGACACCTGATAGAAATGGAATAATGCCCCTTCTGCCTAACTTAGCACAGGGATGTTAAGGTTGCTACATTTGTAGCACATGGGAGAATTCCATTTGTGTTTAAGGCTGAATAATATTCCAGCACCTACATACCACATTTTGTCATGTGTTTGTCCATGAGCTCTCAGGTTAATTGTTGATTTTGGCAGCAGCTGATTTTGCCCAGCTGATGCTATGATGACTGATTTGAAAACTTTTGCATTTGTTACATCAATTGGAATTGCTCTTTGTCACATTGGTGTCATACTTTTCAAAGGAGCTGCATACTATTACAGAGCAGCAGTACAACTTCCTATTTTTCTCAAATGGCAGAATGATATTGCAGTTTACAGATCTACTTCATGTTGTTTGTTCAACTTTGGTGGGTTTGTAGACCCTCCATTTATGGTCCTGAGTCTTAAGGATACCATCCCACAGGACAAGTAGTGCACTGGGTAGGGTTAGCGGTAGGGTTAGGGTTGGAATTGGGGATGGGGTTGGGGTTGGGGGTAGGGTTTGGGGTTTGGTTCAGGTTCGGGGTTTGGTTCAGGTTCGGGATTTGGGTTATGTGTTGGGATCGGGTTCAGGTTTAGAATTCAGGATTCAGGGTTGGGGTTGGTGTTGGGAATGGGTTAGGGGTTAGAGTTTAGGTGAGGGTTAGGAGTTGGGGTTGGTTGGGGTAGGGGTTAGGGTTAGGTTAGGGTTATGGTTGGGTTGGGGTTGGGGGTAGAGGTTAGGGGTGTGGGTAGGGGTTAGGGTTGGAGTTAGGGGTTAGGGTTAGGGTGGGTTAGGGTTAGGTTTAGGGTTGTTAGGGTTAGGGTGGTTAGGGTTTAGGGTTAGGGTAGTTAGGGTTAGGGTGGTTAGAGTTTATGGTTAGGGTTGTTAGGGTTAGGGTTTAGGGTTAGATTAGGGTTGGGGTTGGGGCTAGGGGTTAGGGATGGGGTTGGGATTGGGGTTGGGGTTAGGATTATGGTTAGGGTTCGGATAGACATCCCCACCCCCGGGCTAGCCTGTCACTGCCTGCACACCTTACTTGACCGGCCTGCGCCTCCTTGCCCGAAGTGCTCTTATCCCGATGGCCCCATCACTCCCTGAGCAGCAGTACACATCTCACACTTGCCCCCTGTGCACACAGCTGTTGCTCAATGCTTTACCTGGAGAGGCCACAAATTCACGTCCAGGGCACCCTACTCAGCTCAGCCGTGCCCACTTCCCAGGCTGGCTGGGGAGGGCGGTGGTAGCTGACCCATCTGCACATTCCTGGCGTCCCCTTCCCAGGTGGACAACATGAAGGCCAAGCTGGCCATCCAGGAGCTGACGTGAAGCAGGAGAATGAGAACGCGGACATGCTGGCCAGGTGGTGGTGTGAGGGATGAGGTCAGCAAGGAGAAGGCCGGTGCCCAAGAGGAGGAGATCAAGGTCAGGTCATCAACAAGGGCCACAGGACTGGAGAGTCCAGAAACCTCCAGGGCAGGGCAGGTCAAGGGAGGATGGTTCCCTGCCAAGGCCCACATCGGAAGCCGCTGTTCAGAGAAATGTCCACCCTGGCCTTGTCCCTCTAGCTCCATCCGTAGCTACTCTGGGGCGTCCATAAGACCTCCCTCCGCCAGC
This sequence comes from Uropsilus gracilis, assembly GCA_004024945.1. Taxonomy (NCBI): domain Eukaryota; kingdom Metazoa; phylum Chordata; class Mammalia; order Eulipotyphla; family Talpidae; genus Uropsilus; species Uropsilus gracilis. The sequence goes on from PVHY01030288.1 coordinate 3,484, forward strand.
CGCAATGCCCCAGTCACAGCCACGCCCCACCCTGCCCAGCTGCACTGGGATGACCCTTCGGTGAGACCATGGGCAGCGGCCACATCCCAGACGCCTGTTACCAACTGCTGTGCTGGACCCACCTGGGGAAGCCCATCCAGGCCGAGATGCTGGAGGGGACCCTGCTGGCCCCGGGTTCCTCATCCCCCAATCTGGATGCCAAGGTGAGTGACTGCCCAGGGACGGCAGACTCAACCAAACCAGCTCGGTCCTAAGCCCCGGCGTGGAGGGACGGTGGGGGCACAGCGGGTGGAGGCGCAGCCTGGGTTGGGTGTGGGCACCTCCTCTTCCGAGGGGTGCAGAAAGGACCCCAAACCAAGAAGGCATCAGAGGATGGACCTGGGCGGGACATGGGCAAAATGTTTGGACCTGTGTGGGACGTGGGTGGAACCTTCTGGGAAGAAGCTTAAAGAGCAGGACACAGGCCCTGGCTGCATGGCCTGCCATGCCCACAGCGGCTCACCACCTGCTCTTCAGGGCACCATGAGTTCATGGATGGGCACCTGTGCCTGAGAGCCCCTCCCTGTGTGGACTGCGCCCAATGCCGAGGTCAGCTCCTGCTTGTGACTTGGAGAAGCTTTTCCGCACGACCCTGGACACGCAGCCCAGGGAGACCAACGCACGTACGGGGACTTTAGCCGTGACCCCCCTCCATGGCGCCCCAAAGCATGTGGGGTCAGCGGCATTGGCCATGACCTCCCCTCCATGGGTGCCCCAGCAGCATGTGGGGTCAGCACCATTGGTTGACCCCCTGTTCCATGGGCACCCCAAAGCATGTGGGTGTGGCAGCATTGGCCATGATCCCTCCTTCCATGGCCACCCAGCAGCAACGGGGGGGTCCAAGGATAATTCAATAAAAGCAGTGACGTGCCAGCTAACTGCTAACTGTTGCACCTCATGACGGCCACCACAGCATGTCCAGGCTGAGGTTAGATTCTGACTCCTGAGTGCGGGGACAAGCACCTTGGGAACCAAGAGCACCCCAAGATCCCAGCTCTCCAGAGGAGGTGGCCAGTTTGGTTCTTCACAATCAGTGGGTGGGTTTGGTGGCCCTCACACCCCAAGCCTGATGCTGGTCGCAGCTGCCCAAGGAGGAGGGGATGGGGTGTCTCCCTCAGGGGCCTCAGGGACAGGTGACCCCAGAGGGGGACAGGTCCCTTGTCTCCTGCGGTGGCTGAAGGTGGGGTCCAGGGTCCAGGACCTGGTGCGCTGGGTGTGGCGAACAAGGGAGCTCCGGGGGTCTTCCCTGACTTGGAGGAATACAGGGGTTCGGTCCCTCCCTGAGGGTGACCTCCTGTCACCCGCCCCCCCACGTCCTGGCTTTGCTGACAGAGAACATGGCCCCTCCATGGCCCTGGCTCCTGGGGTTTTCCATGCACTCCCTGTTCTGCTGCCCGGGACGTCGTGGCTGGGCCCCTGGACATACCCGCAAGCCCTCAGGATGGAGCAGAGGGTCAGATGTGCGGGGCTGAGGAGCCCCGACCTACCCCCCACTCCCCCAAAGTCATCAGGTCTACCTCCGCTAAAGGCGGGGCAGTGCCCTTCCCTGGGCCATGGAGGCCCCCACCCAAGCCGCCTAACCCACCCAAGGCTGACGTCAGGGTTCCTTTCCCCGAGAACCACACGCAGGCACCGGCTCCTCCGCTGCGCTCTTGGTCTCCAGGACTGGCGAGCCGGGCCGGGAGCGACTTAGGTCAGCAGCCCCAGTGGGGAGGCTGCAGCCCTTCCCGGCATGCGCAGCTGTCCTGTTGCAGGAGTCGGGAACGGGCTCTGGGTGTGAGTGGGCCTGTGAGCGGGTGTGAGCGCGTGTGTGGGTGTTTGCGTGTGCATGTAGGTGTGTGCGTGTAGGTGCACGTGTGCAGATCCCCAAACTCAGCCCAGTGTCCTCCTCCCCTCTCTGCCCCCCCTCCATCCTCCATTGTGATTGCCAGGCCTCCTGTTTTCTGGAGAGGCCTGTGAACACCCCCAACAGTCCTTCCTTCATCTGCAGAGAGAACATCCCTGCAGCATGGACTCTCCCGCTCTCTGGATGGAGACTCCATCCTCCCACCATCACGTCTCTGATGCAGCAGGAAACATCCCTTGTGATTTTGTCACATTGTCCCCAGACCAGTCAGGGAGCGACACCAGTCCCCGGAGAGCAGATCGTCAGGGATGCTGAGCTCTTGTCCACCCACAGGCCCGTTTCTTCTTCCCTCATCACCTGACCCTGTGGAAGTGGCTCATTCTACTCACATCCACTTCCCTGTTTCTGTCACCGTTTCCTCTCTTCACGGCCTTGAGGGATGCGAGCGCACAGCTGACTCCTGTAGGGGTGTAGCCTTTACTGGGGGTTCGCTGAACTTAGGTGATTTTCTTAGGTTTCTGTGTGGACGGGCCTGTTCTGGCGGCCCCCACAGCCCGTGGGTGGGAGGGCGAGCTGCAGAGAGACATGTTTCCTCAGATGCAGAGCTGATGGCTTCTAGGCTGTCACCCACAGGAAATGACATGACATGGGGATTTTCATGCTGAGTGAAGACAGCACCTTGGCCTTTCCTCCCCGTGGAGGCCATTCCTGCTCTGAGCCTCCTCCCACTGTATCTGTGGGAATCACCCTTGAGCTGAGCTGGTCCCTGTGAGATCTATGGGAGCTCTGGTGGGTGTGGTTGGTGAACCCCAGCCTAGCTGCCGTAGGTAAAACAGGCATGGCCTTCAAACCCCCACCCCCTGCCCTCACCACCAATCCGCTCAGCCTCTCTGCAGCTGATCCCTGGATCCTTGGCTTTTGTTTCAGGTGTAAATCCTAAAGATGCAGTTTAGGATATTGGCTGGAAATGGGAACCATTTCCCAAGTTTAGGCTGGGGCTTGGCATGGAGGAGGGGAAGGGGTTTGGGGTGGGGGATCTGGGGTTCACAACATAGATTAAGTCAGTTGAAACCAGTTCTGACCAGAAGAAACTGATCCAAACTGTACTCATTTGGTTCAAATAGGTCTCATTTGCTTGAACAGGTCCAGACTGGTTCTGACTGTATAAAACTGGTTCATACCAGTTTTGACTGGGTAAAAATTGGTTGTGACCAGCATAAATCAGTTTAAACCTGTTTTAACTGGTTCAGTCTAGGTGAAGTACCAGCTAAAACCAGTTCTGACTGATTCTGAGCAGATGAGACTTTCAAGCCACACCACCCGGCTGAGAGGTGATCGTCACCCCCTGTGACAGCATGGGCAGTCAGGAGTCCATATCCATTTGAAATGCTGTCAAACCAGTTTTGAGAAGATCAAACTAGTTCTGACCAGATATAGCTGACCCAGTCTGATTTTAACCAGGTGAAAGTGGCTCAAGCCAGTTCTGATCAGCTCAAGTTGGTTTGGACAGCTTCCGACTAGATGAAAATGAACCACGTCCAAGTGGATTCAAAGTACTCTGACCAGCTCCAGCCGTTTCATACCAGCTGGGACCAGGAGAGCCCTGAGGCCAGTGTCTCCACAAGATGACCGCTATCCCTGATGCTGTGAATCTGCAGCCTGGAGCCTCATGAGGACTGCTGTGGACACAAGCTCAGATGGGCTCACAGCCCAGGGCACAGAGCTCAGCAACGTGGCTGCTCCCAGTCTGGGGAGCTCTAGATGTCGGACAGGTAGGTGGTCTCAGCCCAGGCAGCCAAGCTTTCAGCTGGAAATTTTGCAGGAGCTGCAGCTGCCGTCTCCCCAGGGAGCTGGGAACCTGCCAGGGCTGACCCCCTTCTGGAGACCCGGTTCATGAGTGTGGTCACTGGCACTGGCCTCTACTTGCTCTTCCCGGGACCATAGTCTCAGGGCTCTTGCCTGTCAGTGGCTCCCTCTTCCCTTCCTTATTAAATGGGGATGGAGGCCCTGACGTGGCTGAGCTCTCCCTTATGGCCACCTCACCCTCAACTGTCAGGGGTCTGGCTGATGACAGGGTGATGCTACATTGCAGGTGCTTATTATGCGTGGACTCTGTAGGAGACAGTGTGGGGGTCACAGCCCTCCAAGGTGGGAGCTGATAGCAACAATGCAGGACAATTATGCAAGTGGTCTTAAGTGACCAGTGAGGCCTTGGTCAACAGGCAGCAGCCCCTTCCCAGTGGGACCCGAGGTGAGGTGAGCACAGAGCTGCAGGTTAATGAGGTTCCAGGGAGCAGACAGTGGTGCATTTTCACCTCATTCTTACTGTTTTTTTTTTACTCAGAGCTTGGTGTGTAGCAGTGGTCAGACCTACCTGTGCCCATGGGTCTCCTTGGGGGCTCCCCTCACAGTGTGGGTGGTGAACCTGTGGGCTCTTGGATGAACTGGACCCCTTGGTTCCTACATGTCTCCAAGAGAACCCCATAGTCCAACGGTTCTCCATACCCAGTCCTTCCTGCACTGGTTCTCCTTCTGGATCACCCTCCACCACCTGCAGCCCTCAGGGAGAGACTCTTCCCTCCCCCCACGCTGGGCTCACACCCCCATGTCAAAGCTCAGAGGGCACCCACTTTCTGGGTTCCAAGGGACCAGCAGGAATTTATGGCAGCAGGAATTTACTCTGAGTCCTAGGGGAGCCTGAGATGTGTGACGAACTCACTGAAGGTGGCAGCACCAAAACCGCCTACTATGTCACTATATTTTTGACATTCATGATGAAAAGGAGGCAAATATCTCTATTTTACTTCTTGGTTCATCTTAGTGTAGTGATTAGTTGATGAGAAGTGTCTTTTGTGTATGTTTCTCAGAGGTGAAAAATCACGGTAATAGGCAGTCTCAGATGTTAGGTAAGTTTTCCTGAGGTGAAATGTCTCTAAAAACGATATTATGAGAAGAAAATTATTGGGTATCTCCTAAAGCAAAGTGTCTTCTTGGTATGTTTTTTGAGGTGAAAAATCCCATAAAAGAAAAATTGACAAGAAGTAATGTTGACGACCAGACGCAAGTACAAGAAATGAAACGACAAGGAGAGATGGCCCAGCCACAGCCGGGGGTCAAATGGAAGTATGAACCATGAGACAACTTTATTAACAAAAGGGAGAGGTATTTATAGGCACAGGTCAAAGGCCTGGCAAGGCCTGGTGAAGGTCTGGTGAATTCCAATGAAAGATAAGACATCCTGACAAACAATAGGCTTTTCTAAACAAGGTGTAGTTCTGAGGATGCAAAAGGTGGTCTCTAATCCTGGGAGGATCTTCACATTGATAAGGAAAAGCCAGGCGTGCCATTTGCTTACATCAAAAGGTCATTCCAGATAGCTCTCCTGGGTTTTCCCAGGGGCCATTAAGAGAGAGGTTTTCCTTTATCTCGTCCGGAATGCAAGACTCTTTTGGAATGCAAATGGCGCACAGCAAAGTAATGTCTGGGTTGGTTTCTCGGAAATGAAAAGTCCGTATGAAAGACACTGTGAGGAGAAGGATCATTGAGTTGGTTCCTCTGACTGCAAAAGAATCGCAGTTTACATTGTGAGGAAAAGAATCCCTGTAATTCAGAGTTTGAGGACATAGATCCTTTGGGTTGATTCTCTGAGGGAAACCTTTCCTTTGATCAACAGTAGGGGAAGTATCCTTCAGGTTATTTTCCTTGGGGTCAAAATTTCCTTTAAAGTCATACAGAGGAGAAGTGTTCTGGGTATGGTTTTCTGAGGTGGAGAATCTGTATTAAAAGACACTCCAATCAGATGGTTTTTTTTTTTTTGGTCTGTTTACCTCAGGGAGACAGATTGTCTGAGATGGTAAGTCCCTATAAATTCATTCTAAAATGAGGAAAAGCGTCTTTTGGGAATAATATTCTCAGGTGAAAAATCCCAGTTAAATATATTCTGGGGGTAAGTATCTTTTGGGTATGTTTCTCTGAGGTTAAAAAAAAAAAGAAAAAAACCAAAGAAACAAAACACAATGACAAAAATCCCCTAGAAAGCCCTAGAATCGACATTCTGCATTGAACTATCCTTCGGTTATGTTTCTCTGATGTGAAAAATCCCTGTAAAAGATAAACTGACGAGAAGCATCTTCTAGGCTGAAATTGGATCAAAATGGGGCAAAAGGCCTACAACCAACAATCTACATTTAAAATGTGGCTTCTGCCACCCAAGTTCCCTAAGGTTCGTACCACCGGCACATAGCAGTTGCCACTCAAACTGCAGTTCAAAATCAGGGTTTACTTACAAGGGAATATTAACAGGGAAAACAAAAAGCCAGTTATCTGACCCCAGTCACCATTCTCAGTCCCAAAGTTCCCAAAGACACATGTCCATGATGGTGCCGCTTTGCCCCTCCAAAGCTGAGGCAGGCAACCTGCAAAATTCAGGCTTTCTCCAGCATCGTCTCTTTGCTTTTTCTCTCCAGTGTCCGAGCTGCTCCACTTCTCCAAGGCTCTTTAAACTTCTTCCACAGTTGCTGATGCACAAATCAGCTTTCCAAATCCCTGACCATCTCCAGGCACCAGATCACCTTGCCACCTTGCTGTGGTACCGCACTCTCGACATCAGCCACTCTTCCACCGATCAGCATGGCTCCTTGCCACCTCCAGCTCACTCTTCTAGGGGGCATCTCCCCGGCCTGGTCCCTTGGGTTGCTCTTTCCCAGTCTCCCATTCTCCTCTGTCTCCCCAAATGTCTGTCTCTCTCTAGTCTGGCTGCTTTCCTTTTTAATCTTTTGTGTTTCTAATCAAAAGCCTCTAATCAAAATCACTCTCTAAGGTAGTACATTTTCTCTTCCCCACCAGGGATTGACAATAAAGTAAAAGCACGCTTCCTGTTTAGGCCTCTTTTACCTCTGTGTTTTTCTGACACAGGTAATGGCATCAGTGCCTGAAATGTAATACTGCCCATATTGGAGTCCCGACATTGAGGTCAGTATGTCAAAGGTGAAAGATCCCCGTGACAACTGGAGGAAAAGGATCTTTTAGGATTAATTCTCTGAGGTGAAAACTGCCTATGAGAGACAATCTGAAGAGAAATACCTTTGTCTGTGTACCTTGGAATCACAAGTTCCTTAGAAGAGATACAGAGCATAAGTGCTTTGGGTCCATTTTCCTGAGGTGGAAAAGCAATTTAAAGCACGTTCTGAGTGAGAGTATCATTTGGGTAAGATTTCTTCAGATGAATCATATTCCATGTATGTTTTCTTGAGAAGAAGTATGGTCTGGGTATGATTCTTCGGGTCTAAAGTTCCTTTGAAAGAGATTCAGAGTGTTGGAATTTAGAAAAATAGGATGTTAAATGTAAAATGTTAAGGTCTGTAAATTAAAAAACTACGGCTCAAGGGTCTAAGACCATAAAAGCAGGAGTGAAAAAAAAGACATAACTATGCCCGGAATTGGGTTGCTGCCCTGACTGTTAATGGCCTGACCACAAAAGCATCATCAGATGTTTATCTAGTACCTGTGAAATTTAGCTGGCATGACCGCAGAAGCATTAAATATATAGTACTTGTGAAAATTTTATACCAAAATATCTATGTAAAAATTCCCCTCAGCCACTAAAAGGTATAAAAAACCCTGCTCTCCTGGGCATGGGGGTCTTTCCCCCAAGATACTGCCGCTGTGTCAGTGTGTGTGGGGGATGGACCCCAAGTCAACTTGGAAAGAAAGGCTTTTTGCGCTTGCATCTCCTGTGGTCTTATTTCCTGTGTAAAGTTGAGAGGATCCTGTAACAAGAGCAGCACTATTTTGAGTGTGTTTTCCTGAGATGATGTATCTTTTGGGTCTGTTTCTCAGAGGTAAAACATCCCTTGAAAAGACGTTCTGAGGAGAAGTGTCTTTTGGGCAGGTTTCCCTGAGTGGAAGATCCCTATAATCAGCAATCTGAGGAGACCAGCTTTACTGTATGTCTCTCTGAGGTCAAAGTTCCTATAGAAGACAGTCCCTAGGAAGTCTCTTTTGGCTCTGGTTCTCTGAGGTGGGACATCTGTGTAACAGACCTTCCGAGGACAAGTACCTTTCGGGTATGTTTGTCAGAGGTCAAGATCCGTTTAAAAGGCGTTCAGAAGAGAAGCATTTGGGGTTGATTTCCGGTCATGGAAAATGTATATTAGCACGTGCCGAGCGGTAGTAACTTTTGGGTAAATTTTCCTGAGCTGAGTTCTTTTTTGGGTATGTTTTTGTTTTCCAGAAGTGAAATATCCTTTAGGCACGAGCCTCTAAGGTTAAAACTGTATAAAATACATGCAGAGGAGAAGCCGCGTTTTGGTTGGTTTCCCTGGTGTGAAAAACACCGTTGCTGATGGTGTAAGAAGAGCTGAACTATCCCTCTGAACGATACTCTGATGGGACACGTCTTTCTGGTCTGTTTCTCTGAGGTGAAAAGTCTGTATAAAAGATACTCAGAGGAGAAATACCTTTTGGGCTCATTTCTATGAGGTGGAAAATTCTTCTAGTCGACAGTCTGCGGGAAAGTGATTTTGGGGCATGTGTCTCTCAGGTGAAAAATCCCTATAAAAGACATTTTGACCAGGAGTTTCCTTTGGTCATGTTTCGCTGAGATGAAAAATCACCATAATGACATCTGGAGAAGTGTCTTCAGTGTAGATTATTCTGAGGTGAAGAGTCCCTAAGAGACACTTGGAGGAGAAGTATCCTTTGGGTTCGTTTCTCTGAGGCGAGAAATCCATGAAGGGTCAGTACGAAGACAAGTACCGACTGGGTTGGTTTGTCCGAGGTGAACATTCCTATGAAGAGACAGTCTGAGGAGAAGCATATCTTGGGTCAGTTTCTCTGAGGTGAAAAATCCCTATAAAAGACTTTTTTTTTTTTTGAGACCAGGTCTCGCTGTTTTTGCCCGTGGAATCGCAGGCTCACGTTGCCTGTGGTACCACAGACTCAGCAATCTCCACCCTCAGCTTCCCAGGTAGCTGGGATTACAGGTGTGGGCCACCACACCCAGCTATTTTTTGGGACTAGGTCTCGCTATGTTGCCCTAAGCGGGACTCAAACTGCGATCCCCAGATCCCACCACGACTCCATAGGCTGTCGCTTACAGGTATGGGCCACGTGCTTGGCTATAAAAGACATTCTGATGAGAATTATCCTTCGCATCAGTTTGTCTTAGGTTAAAAACGCATCATCAGAAATCTGAGGAGAAATATCTTTAGGGTAGGTTTCCCAGAGGTGAAGAAAATCCCTCTAAAGCACACAGGAAGAGAAGTATTTTTTTTGGGGGGTAGGTTCTCTGAGGTGAAGAATCCCTATAATCCAGAGTTTGAGGAGCTAGATCCTTTGGGTGTGATTTTCTGAGGTAAAACTTCCCTTTGATCAACAGCAGGAGAAGTTTCCTTCAGGTAATTTTCCTTGGGGGTCAACATCTCTTTAAAGCCATTCGAAGGAGAAGAGTTCAGGGTATGGATTCCTGAGGTGGAGAATCTGCATTAAAAGACATGACGCTGAAGACTCTTTTTGGGTAAGTTTTCCTCAGGTGGATGTTCTTTTTGGCCTGTTTCCCTGAGATAAACATTGTTTTCAGGCATGATTCTCTGAGGCGATATATCCCCATAGAGTCATTCTGAAAAATAATCTCTCCAGTCGGTTTCTCTAAGGTGTAAAAAACTCATAATTGACATTATGACGAAAAGCATCTTTTGGGGATAAGTCTCTCAGGTAAGAAATCCCTTTTAAATATATTCTGAGGGGAAATATCTTACAGGTATGTTTCTCTGAGGTAAAAAAATAATAGGAAAAAAGAATGATAACAAAAATCCCCAATCAAGCCTGGCATGGTGGTATGTGCCTGTAATCCCAGCTACATGGGAGGCTGAGGCTAGGAATCACTTGAGTTCACCGGTTCCTGACAACCCTGAGCAACACAGCGAGCCCTAGTCTCTAAAATAAAAACCCCCAATCAGCAGTGGAAGTATCCTTTGGGTAATTCTCCTGGGGGTCAAAATCTCCTTTAGATTCATTCAGAGGAGAAGTGTTCAGGGTATGGACTCATGGGGTGGAAAATCTAAATTGAAAGGCATTCCAAGCAGAAGTGTCTTTTGGGTAAGTTTTCCTCAAGTGCACACTGTTTTTGATCTGAGGCGAAGTATCTTTGGGCATGTTTCTCTGAGGT
>PVHY01030289.1:0-13538 GCA_004024945.1 Uropsilus gracilis
CTGGATGTACCTAGAAGAAATCATTCTAGCAGAAACGAGCCAGATAGAAAGGGACAGAAACCAAATGGTTTCACTAATATATGGTCAACCAAATGAAACTGCACAAGGGGAGAGTGGGGACCAGCTGGAGCGGGTGGGAAGGGGAGGTGGTGGGTGACCCCCCAGGGACTGAAACGATGTAAAATAATAATAATAATAACAATAAAGCAGATATTGGTAAAAAAAATAAAAATAAAAAAAAAATAAACTGCCATTTCAAAAAAAAAAAATAAAATAAAAAGCTTTTTTAGCTGCTTGAGTTGCTGGTTCTTAAGACAATTAACTGGACTTAAAACTGGTTTTTATGGATAAAGCTCCAATTTTTCCAGAGAATAATACCTTATATTTATATTGATAATCATGGAACAAACCTCACTGGACTGTTGGAGAGAGTAACTACTGGCAGTGAAGCCAGAGCTCTTGCTCTTCTCTATTGCCCCTCTGGAGCTAGGGTAAAGATTGCCCTTTCTTGAATTTTGTTAAGTGGGGGATTTTAAAATGATTTTTACTGGCCCAGTGATGGGCTTTTTTGTACAAGGGACAAAGGAGACTCAAATTTTGGAAGTTGAATTACAGTGTCTCCTGAAGGGTCCCTAATTGTCTGCATTGATATGCCATATGGCAGTAAGTCCACATTCCAATGTTTTTGAGTTTTTCTTATCTACTCACTAATAATACTTTCCCTGTAATTTTTAAAGACTGACTTTATTTTGGAAGTAGCATCATTTGTAGGCATGGATCAAAATATCTCTGATCTCTTTATTTTGGGTTCTTTGCTCTACTACCCTGCTTACTTGGGTGTGGAACTTTGCACTGTTCTCTCTGAGACCTTGCTGTGCAGTTCCTAAAATACTTTCTGTGGCTCATTTTTTATCTGGAGTGTGCCATGACTTGCTGGCATGCTGTTTTACCTGATCAAAATGGACTTGGTTTTTAGATATTCGTTTTTCTTGTAGGGTCACTCCACTCACCTACCTCAGACAGTATTTCCTGATTTATACTAGAGTCATTCTTAATACTTTTTACTTTCAACTGGTCTTAGCAGTCACTGAACACAGTTTGTCTTTATCAGATATTGCTGATCTGATAAGGCTACCTGGCTCAGAATTTTCCCTTCTCCTAGAAGGAGAAGCTGCTTAGCAAAATTTTTGCTTTGTATGACTGGCCATGCTTGTTAAGAATTTCATCAGCACTGGGTGGTCTTTTAGGTGGTCTCTTACGTTTTCTAGATGCCAGAGTTTTTTAAAGCTGTGTCCCCCCAGTCCTGGCAAATCCTGCCTCATTATTTTTATAAACTTTTTAGTTTTATCTCTCTTTTACCTGAGTTTTTCCCCGTGCTTATCAGTCCTGGAGCACCTTGCCAGACACCTAGTCACTCCGGCTCTCTTCTGTTCACCGTTCATGGGCACGTGTGACTTTTTTAGCCTTTTATTTCTTCTTCGTATAAAGTTTAGAATAAAACAAAGTAGGGCTTACCAGACAAAGCCAATATTAATTTTTACATGGAATTATTACCCTCTTATGTTAGCATGAGACCACTATGGTCCGAAAACCTGGGTCTTGTTCCAGTGGCCTATGAGCTAATTTAATAAGGGGGCGAAGGGGAGTCTGACTCCTGGAAAAGAAATGAGGAGTAGACAGGCAAGTTAAGAGTAAAAGGTCACATGTATGGCTTCCCATCAGTTGATCCCCATATTGGGTGCCATTTGTTAGGAGTTGCCTGTGGGGAAGACGAAATGAGATGGAAGAGATTGATAGCAATCTGTGAAGCTAGCCCACAGAATGGGGATCCTGGAAAGCATATCCAGGTCCACTTTAATGAAGTTATGAAGTCCCTTATATACCCTGACAGAGAAAAGTTAACAATAATGTAATGAGGAAGTACAAGCTTAGGTGACATACACCAGGGGTACAGGTGATAACAGAAGAATTTACCTGTGGGGGTAACAGTCATTACTAATAGGTCATCTATCTCTTGGGACATTCCAAAGAGGTTAGGAAGCATAGTTACAAGTGAGAGATGTGCTATTGACTACCTTCTAGAATGCCAGAGGTTAGTCAACATATAAAAGGTTTTCCTCTATTTAGAGCTCATCTCTCAACCTGCATCACTTCATTCCACAGATTAGCACTCAATCAGTGCTAATCTAATTGAGGTGGAGTAAACTGGGGGGACGACCCCCATTTTGACCCCTGTCCAGGCAGATGCTGACCAACCCCCACATCTGGTCTAAATGGAGGCTGGGGCTCCAGTGGTTGCCTCAGTCTTCATCTCTAGCACTGACTCTTATCCTATTGAAGAACAGAATAATCACCAAATGCAATTAAGGACAAGAGGCATGGCATCTACTGTATTCTTGTCCTGAAGAGTCCTCAGGATACAACCAGTTATACCCATCTCAGAGTTCTGCCTTCCCTGAGACCACCTCTCTCTGCCTGGCAACATTTGAATGGTCAAGATCCATTTATTTGAAAAAATGAATACATAAGTGTTACTAACCATACAATCTGCACTGCATTTTCTTACTGCCTTTGACTTGGAAAGTCTTTGTTTCCCTGCCACCAGTTTAGCTAACAAAGGCATCCTAGAGAGGGTCTGGTGATGGCCATCTATCCTGAATATGCAGACTCCTGTAGAAAGCTTACCCATTAAAGTAAAGCATAGATATCAGGAAACCTGGTAAATTACCAGTTTAGATAACAAAGGCATCCTACAGAGAGTCTGATTGCCATTTATCCTGAATAGGCAATAGGTGCCATCTACCCTAGATGAGCAGATGCCTATAGAAAGATAGTCCCCAGTAAAACTGACCAAGCAAAATTGACATAATTGCTGATATGTGTTACATGAACTGCATAAAAGCTGTGTGAAAAATAAACTCGTGGTCAGCGGATCAAGAGAAAAGCCGCTGTGCCCTCCTGCCCAAAAGATCCTCTTGATTGCAATCCTCACCCCTTCCCTCAGGCACTGTTCCCCACCACAGCTGGACCACAGCATAAAACTGCTGCTCTCTGGCACCTCTTAAATGTTGGTGCCTTTCCTGACAGAGAAAAACAGGTTTTCTCCCTGTCAAAAACCCACACATCCTTGGCTGTGCCTCCTGTGTCCACTGGGTTGTACTTAACATCAACTGCACAGAACCTTTCCAGGAACATTCAGACAGGAACAGAGGAAAGATGTAGATGCAGAATGTTCTAAGAATCTAGCCCAGTGTTCTGTGGGTTGATGGGCTGTGTGTAGGGACTGCTCCGTAGGAAGGAGCTGGGTCATATTGGGATGTATTACAGGTGAATCTGAAACAGGGTATAAAGAAGACTTTCTGACTTTAGCTGAACACATACAGGCCTGCTTCCCTCTTCGAAGCAGGCTACAACAGGCCATTTACCTTTAACTTGAAGTAGCCATACCTAGGCCTGCTTCTCTCCCTAGGAAGCAGGCTACACACTGTTCATTAGCATTTACAATGTTCACCTTTACCACTGATATGCAAAAGCCAGCCAGTTGCTCTCTGCCTTCAGCTCCAAAAATTGCAGAAGAAAAAAAACTTAAAAAAAAAAAAAACCACAGTTTAAACTCTTGTGGGTTCTTTCCACCACCCCCAGCCTTTTCAACCAAAATACCAAACCAATGCAAGACTATCAGTGCAGACTAATTTATTTATAACAAAGTGATTTTCTAGTTATCCTAATAACTACACAAGAAACATGTAAGGAAAACTCCGATTACTTTAACATTGTCCAAAGTCCTTTCTCAGCATTGTCCAAAGTCCTTTCCCAGATTGCCCCGAAATCCTCAGTCTCTCAGTCCTGATCATCTCACCAATGTCAGCCAGTCAGAGTTCCTCTTCACATGTTTGAAGACATCTTTCTTTGGGGTGCTCCTTTGGTGTGCTCCTCCTTGTCTTCCACACTGCCTTTTCCTTGTCGTCTTCAGGTAGCAGGAACTTCATGGTACTGGACCCAGCCAAGTTCACTTTCTTTTCAGGCCTAACTTTTTGCACGGCCTCTTTCAGACACAAGTCAAACTCAGCAAAACAAACTCCAACACGGAGTTCAAATCTGCAAACTCCTTAACCACCTTTAGCACACATGCGGCTAGCCCAGGTCAGCCAAGGGCTGCAGGTCCCCGGGGGCCTTTGGCCAAGTCCACATGGCTCACATCTTTACAAGATGGCCGATTCCCATCTCGCCTCCATTGAATCTCTCTCTCTATCCATCTCCATATTGGAATCCAAATCTTTGTTTACACACCCTTTATATACCCTGATTTCCCACCTTCCAGGAAACCTGTTCACTAACTCCTGCATCTCCCTGAAGGGAAATTCCAACTAAGGTCATTCTTACATTTTAGTAATAGTCCTTGAAATCTGCAATCTTAAACAGGAGACAATGGGGAGGGGGGTAGCACACCCTATCATATCCATATTAGAGAAAGGAAAGTGTACAATTAAGGATCGTGGGCTGGGGCTGGGCACGGTGGCTCGTGCTTGTAAGCTTCAGCCTATGAAGCAGCCGGGGCTAGGGATCGCAGTTCGAGTCCCACCGGGGGCCTGTAGTGAGACCTAGTTCCAAAAAAATAGCTGGGCATGGTGGCATGTGCCTGTAATCCCAGCTACCTGGGAAGCTGAGGCTGGGGATTGCTTGAGTCCTTGGTACCCTGGGCAACAAGAAGAGCCTGTGGTTCCACGGGCATAAATAGCGAGACCTAGTCTCAAAAAAAAAAAAGACTGTGGGCAGAAGAGTGGTTCTGGGAAATGATGCTGAACTGCTACTACGATGGATCCCGGAAGCTTGGAGAAATCATACTCACGCTACACAGCGATGTACTTGAGGAAGTGACCAAATGACTCAGCAAAAGGAACATGCCTGGTGGGTATAATATGAAAAGCCCAAAACACACTAGCTTTCCATGTTTAGGGATTGTGTGAAAGTCCTTTTTTTTTTTTATCACAACAAGAATGCATAGATGAGGTGGGAGTAAACTGTGGGGAAGACCCCTGTTTACTGAGTAGCTTTTCTCAGTTTCCTCATAGCTTTTCTTCCCAGAAATCTAAAGCTCAGTGGTGACTTGCTCAAAGTCAGGAAAGGTGGGAGGAGATGCTATGCCCTGAATGGTTGGGAAATGTTAAAATAAAAGGTCCCCAGTGGACATGTCTGTGTCAGGACAAATAGGAAGGTGGTAAGGGAGATAAGGACAGTCTAGCCTCAGCCCCAGGGAGTGATGAGGATGGTTGCTCCATACAGCCACCCCCAAGAGCCACAGGGACATCCTTAGTAGGTAACTCTTGCTTCATTTCTGTAGTTCAAATGCAAATAAAAGGGATGATCTGGAGACTGATAGCAGCATCCTCCACAAACCCTGTGCCCAGTTCCAGAGGTGAGTCCACTTAGAATCATTGTTGGATGGGAGGCCAGGTTCCATGAGGGAGGGACTTTTTACACCCAGGAGAATGCAAAGTCCTCCTGACCCTTTCTACAGAGACATTTAGTCAGGTAGTCAGGGACGTTTTACCAGGAGGTGGAAACAACCCAGACATTCATGCTGGGCCTCATGAGGGTGATGTCCTTCCTGAGAGCTGAGGCATCATTGTGGCTCCTGTGACCCAGGGCACAAGGAATGATTAACTCCTGTCCCAGACCTGGGCCCAGTGCCATCACATTCCCTGGATTTGTACTGAATGGAAAATCTTTGTTGTTATCCGATGACTGTGGGGTGAGGGCTGCCATAAATATGAAGTCCATGTACAATCTCCTGCTACTGCCTCTCTCATTTCCCAACAGCATGATTAAAATCATGTCTTATTTAGGAAGACATGTCAAAAAGGAGAATCTTAAAACCTTTCTAAGGATGAGAGGATGGTATATATTCTATCTGACTTAGAAATTCTCTATAGATTATAAATTCTCTATAATTTGAATATAATAAATATCAGGTTTTGCAGACCACCGGTCTCTGATGCAACCACCCTGTGCAGCTGATGCAACTCTGCTATTGCAGACAAGAACAGTTACATGAGTGAATAAATGTGGCTGGACATGCTTCCTTCTGGAGTACATGATCCCCAGAACCTATGGAACTGGAGGTGTCCACAGTAGCTATGGTCCTCTATGTGCACATGGCAACCTAATTAAAGGATCAGTGTACAGCCCCCAGTGCACTGAAACAAGTAGTTTCAGTCTCCCCTTGCAGTAGGAAATCTACAACTTCTGCAAGTATCTGCCAGATGGTCCTGGAGGCGAGGCTCTGGCCAGAGAATAGCAGTGACCATGCATCACAGAACTGCCTATCCTTGAGTGGCTGGGATTCTCAATGCACTAATTGCCAGGTTTTCTAGACTGAGAATTTATGGCAGAAATGACTAAGGCTCTGGCTCAAGCAGGGGACAAATGAGCTGCATCACCACCTGGCCCAGACCCTGCACCAGACATGCAAAGCACCCAGCTCAGCTCCCACCTGCAGCTTCCTGCAGAGTCCCTCAGGGTCCATGGACTAAGGAACCCTTAACAGAAAGGAGAAGGCAGTGGACCAGACCTGCAGGGCCCACCATCCTGTCATGCTCTTTCCACCCAGGAGCTACGAACAGGATAGCGTATGTTTCTGGCCTTTCAACACACAGCTGAGACATCTTTGGTGATGGTTACCCAGATAATGGAGCTTGCATATCTGCGGGTCAGTAAACTAAATGATCTAATTGTGAACTAATAGTGATCTGGTTGGTCCCTCACTAGTTCACATGTTAAATGTGCTACAAGGTAGGTGTGAGTAGTGATGAGCATCATACCAATGGCCTACAAAGATGCAAACATTCAATTTCCACTTACAGAGCAGGCTTACAGACCCCAGCCCACATCTATCACCATCATATGGCACTGTAATCCTGTGATAATATGAATATTTGGGACTGGATAAAAGGGTAGAAGTGAGGTGCCCTCATTTCCTCTCTCATTATGAGGGTCATACATTGGAATTCAATGTTTCCTTTACCTCTCATAGTTTATTCAGAGCTTTCATTGGGTGTGCCCTCAGGGAAGGGGCTAAGAAACCAGTAGTGTAAATAGAACAAAAAAGAGAGGGCAATACGGTGACAAGAGCTGGGGTGGGAGTGTGAGGGGAATTGGCTGAAGTGATGCTGATGAAATGAGTCTGCCCAGTTCCCTGACCTGCTGCTAAAGTGGACTGGGGACTTGAAGGGAGGAGAGCTGTAGGGAAGACCTAGGGTTCCTGCAGGGGAGCTTGTGTGAGCTCAGTAGGGATACTAGGCTTGGTGTGGGAGGTAGGAACCCCATCCCTGCAGAACAACCTCTTCCTGGCTCCCACTAGCTTTTCACTGATGACTAGGTAGGAGTTGGGTTTTTTAAATTACCATCTGGGAGCTTTCTCCCTTTCTCCCTCCTTCCTCCCATTAACAAATTGCTTTTCATGGCTTTGGTCTCTGTTTCTGCTGTCTCCTTGCCAGAAGAGGGACAATTCTCCAGAAGATGCTATAGACATAGTCAGATTCCCAACATTTTGCACTAACAGTAACAAAACCTCCTTTAGACTAAAAATTAAGCAATTGCAATAAAACACCCTTTTTTTCTGCTTTCTTCCAATAACTTTATTGGCTCTACTTGATGACTTTGAAAATTGATTGTTACATCTTTATAAAATGTCTATGCCCTTCTATGGTGGATGGTAGATCAGAAACAAACAACTGATGATTGTTGAGAAAAAACACTGTGGGAAAGAGGGTTGAGGGCAAGTCACTTCCTCAGACCCAGAAATGTGAACCAGCACTGCCCTCATATTCCATTCCCCTTACAGAATCCCAGCCCTTCTGCCATTTGGAGAACCAGTTCTGCTTGTATGCCTGTTGAGCCAACTCCCTATCTCAATAAGCACATCACGTAAAGACTTTTTTTGTGTGGTTAAGAGCTTGGCTTCCTGGGCATGAGCAAAAGACCACGTTTAATTGTTTACTAATTCTGGGAATTTGCCCCAGTATACCCTTTTCCCAGAACCCAGGGACTGTTCTGGCAGGTGGGGTTGTTGCCTTTCAGTCCTAGAAACTGCCTAGTTCCTTTGTGTTGGAAGACTGGGGTCCCTGCTGATCTTGCCTCCAGAGGCCATGCCAGGGTTGTTACCCTCCAGCTTTCCACAAATGAGTTTTGGAGTGGTACAAGCTTGAACCTGATCTTTCTCTCAGTCTGTTTTCCTGGACAGGGTATGTACTTGGTGATGCCAGTGAGTTTACCTTAACTGTCTCTTCTGGGGTGGTTAAGTGAGACCACCAAGCACTATGCATCTGAACCTCTGCTGGAGTTGTGTTCCAGTTCCAGGAATGCTGCAGTTTCCTGTTTTGCTATGATTTGCTTAACCTCAGTGCACTTTGTTTTGCTTTGTTTCCTAGGTTTATACTGTAATGTGGAACTTAAGTTCATAGCTGCCTGAGAGTTCCCCAGGATGCATTCTATATCAAAGGATTTTTTCTCTTTTAAGAAATGAGATTCTGCCATGTTTTCTCAACTTACCTGTTAAGACATTGATGCCTGAGGCTTCTTGTATGGCAGGCTTTGTTCATATTATGTGTCCTGTGATATGATAAAATATTAATGATTTCTAATTAGAGGTTAAATAATGGATTTCCACCATGAAAAGATGTACTCCTCTGTGGTATGGAATGAAAAATTCTATTTCCCCTGTGTTTTCTTACTCTTAAAAAATAC
Organism: Uropsilus gracilis; assembly: GCA_004024945.1. NCBI lineage: Eukaryota > Metazoa > Chordata > Mammalia > Eulipotyphla > Talpidae > Uropsilus > Uropsilus gracilis. Next base: position 8,746 of record PVHY01030289.1, read on the forward strand.
GGGGAATAAGGGAACCTCCAGATTCTTTTTTTTTATTATAAGAAAATAAATTTATTCCTTATTTCAGTTCCCATACAGTTTACAAGGACAGTTTTACTCCAATAATACAGCTTTGCAACTAACAAAGTGGTTGAACTAAAACCCATAAATTCAGTTGGAGAGACAATTAACATCTGTTAATGCTTCTCTACATAAACTACTCTTTTAATGTCATTTTAAAAGAACAATTGCATAATACATGTGGGCAAAGAAGTCAATTAAAGGAATCTCTCTAGACACTAAATGTATGATAAGTAGTGCATATTGTCAACATTTACATGATTCACATCAAAAGCATGACATTCATAATATGTTCCTTTTAAAGGATAGATTTATCAACAAATTATTATATATCTTTTAATACTCTGTTACATTACTTCATATACTGGAGGAAAACTAAATGTAGATCTAGTCATCTGCTTACGAAAGGGTCCTTTTCCATTAACTTTTATTAAAAAAAGAGTCACAAGTGAGTCATAAGTAACCATGCAAATTATTAATTCTATCACTTGACGTTTAGGATGAAAACTTGTAAAAATTAGTTTGATATACTGTCAGAGGCTGCAAGGTGAGACCGAGAAGGTCTCATGCAGGGAATGAAGAAAACTTCACTTCACTCTTATCTGTCTTTATTAACACTGAAGATGAAATAGCATGATTGACCTCCTGTGGGCAGCAGTGTTACCATTCCTCCAATGTTTACCTTAAGAACATTCCTTAAGAGATAGCCAATTTGTGAGTGAAGCCCTTGCTCCCAATTATCTCACGGGGGGGGGGGGGGAGATAATTCAATTTAATTTATTGTGCCAATTTAATTGTGCTTAAGCCATTTGTCTGACTGGTCATAAAACATCCTCTTGGCTCTATAAAAGTTGACTAAATTGACTACCGGGGTAATAAACTGGTACTGGTCATGATTCCAGTAAGCCCACAGCCTTCGGTTGTGCAATCTCTCTCGTCCTTTCTCGCACCCTGCCGCTGGCTCTATACAATATAGTGCAAAGTTATGCACTATATTGTAAAGAGCTAAAACCAACTGTTTAATATTTTTGTCTTTTATGAATTGCCCGTCATGAAAAAGGAAGCCTGATGGAAGATACAATAAACTATATTTTTGGAATTTACTTTTCAAGAGTGAGAGAGGAAATGATTTCAACAAAATGAAGGGCTAATACAGTTCCTAACAAAGGCATTGTGAAATCAAGGAGGCCATATGCTTGTTATATAAAACTTTATTTTCCCAACAATATAGAGAAATCAAAACCTGCATGAGTTTGTACTTGAGTTTATAGTCTAAGTTTCCCTCATGGATTAAAAATCTGCAATAAGGTACTGCACAATTGCTTACCTTTTCCACATTTCCTTGAACTAGAAATGACCTAGAACTTTCTATTTTTTCTTAAAATCTCCAGCAAGATAACTCCTAAAGAAATGTCAATGGATTTCTTGGCTGTTCCAAAGCATCTGGCTCTATGGAGAAGATACAGATAGCAAGAAAACTGTACATATCTTTCCTTCTGCCCATTGTGCCATCTTTGAAAAGTTATCAATTTCAACAGGTGAGATGGCCACTGTGATCGGGAAGGCCACACACGTCAGTTAGGAGGTGCCCTGCATTTTTTAAAAAAAAAGCCATTAAAACTGAAATTTGATTTTTTACAGAAAAAAATGCCAATGTCAATTACCAATGCCACATGACAGATAATTTCTCCACCCAAATATAAAAATCTTATGATTATAATTTTTAAATAATCACCAGTTATGGGAACTGTACAAATTCAGTGTCAACCAGCAGCCCAGAAGCATGTGTGTATGTTTATCTATCACAACTACCTTCCAGGAAACCTATCAAAGACTACTCTGGCCCTGGATCCTCTGACTTCCTCAGAAACTGCCTCTTTAAAACTTTCATTTCTTTCTTGGGCTTTGAATTGTTGAACTTGGTTACAAATTCAGGCATGATAATGTTTGCATAGATGTACTCAAAGACATACTCCTTGAATCACTTTCATGTAGGACAATTCTAGTGTGTGCAAACGATAGGATGCTTTTATATCACATTTTGTTCTTATTTTCTGCCTCTGACATTCTTTTCTGTTGTAGAGAAGCTGGCACTCCTCTTGATGTAGTGCTTGAAATTCTTCCCAAAGGCCTTTCTTGTGACCTCAGCTCATTTGCCTAGTTCTTAAACCCGGTTTTCTGTTTCAGCAGCTCTGACAGGAGTTGTGTTGAGGCACTGTGCCAATGTCTCCACCTTGGGATTCTTCTAGTAATGTTCCACAGATCTGTGTCAAGCCATTCTCCTCTGCCAGCATGTATTTCATTGCTAATGTAAAGAGTGAAATCTCGGCCAGGCACGGTGGCTTGTGCCTGTAAGCTTCAGCCTATGAAGTGGCCGGGGTTAGGGATTGCGGTTTGAGTCCCACCCGGGGCCAGTAGCGAGCCCTAGTTCCAAAAAAAAGTAGCTGGGCGTGGTGGCACATGTCTGTAATCCCAGCTATCTGGGAAGCTGAGGCTGGGGATTGCTTGAGTCTGTGGTACCCCGGGCAACATGAGCCTGTGGTTCCATGGGCAAAAATAGTGAGATCCAGTCTCAAAAAAAAAAAAAAAAGTGAAATCTTCAGGACTATTTTTATTGTGTCTTGCTAAAAAGCTGCCATTGACTTCTCTTGTCAAAAGGAGGTTTTCTGCCTCCACACCAGTGATATTTGGGTGACACCATCTCCCAATGGCATGCTCCTCCCACCCTCTGTCTCTGCAATGGACCCACTCCTTGCTCAGGCTCCATAGGATGCGGTTGCATCTTGCTGGCAGGGGAGGAGTTTCTTGTAGGCCACCCAGAGCGCTGCCTCTGAGAAGTACCCATACCTCCTGCAGCAGGAGGCTATAGGATGGCTGCATGGAGGTCCATCTCAGTGAGCCAGTATTGATGGCTGGTCCTAGCTCTGGGTTTGAGTGCCAGAGTCCCCCACCCCCTTGAGGCTCTGGAACTGAACCCCAGAAGTGACCAGGCAGGAAACCCAAGTGCAGCAGGTGGCAGGCATGTTACTAGTGGCCCTACTGTAGCTCAGGCTGCTGGCAGAGACTGGCAATGAAGGTAGGTTCTCTTGTCTTGCCTCCTCAGGACATGCAGCCCCATGTGGGTTCCAGAAGTAAGGCTGCCCTGTGCTGGCGCGATCTCCAGCTTAAGTGGCAACAGTAAGTCCTTTGCTCCTTGATTCAGGGCTGCAGAGAAGAGTGTGGCATCCAGTGGGCCAATTGCAGGCAGCAGAGAGGTCCATGGAGTCCCAGGCCAATGTGGTCAGTGCCTAGAACTGCTCATTCTGCAGTGCTACTGCAGTCCTCCATTTTCCCACCATTTTTATGCTGTCACACCCAGCCCAGCTGAAGTGGTACTGGTATAAAGGTTTTCCAGGCTCACTGAGGCTGGCTCTGGCTGTAGCTTCTCTGTCAGCAGTTTGGGTCTATGTAGGCACCAAGTTTTCCTTTTCATATTTGGAGACTGGATCATAGATTGGACCAATCAAGTGTGAGCTTACTGAATTTATTCTGCTCAATCAGCTCATTAGTTAGTTATTTGGATCAAAAATCAAGAATGGGTTGGTTGATTGATGCTAAATGGTCTAACCAGTCACTTTGAATTGCAAATGACAGGTTTGTAGTGTGGATACATGGCAGGGTAGGAGCCAGCTTACACATCCTATTCCTGGACTCTGAAGAAAGAAGAAAGAAGGATCAGTAGCCAACTTCTGAATAAGTTGTAAACCTTCCTACAGTCCTGCTTTTGACATCACCTGAAAGGGTACCAGAGGTCCTGGGCTTGGTGTCTCAAACAACTGTTAGTTGTTGGTGTGAGCCAACAACTCACAGAGAGCTGTTAACACGATGTCTCTCACAACACCTGGTGACCAGTGGTGACTGGAACTACCTGCCAGTGCTGTTCAGCACTGTTGACAGGTGACTGTCGTTCTGTGCACGGATCCCTTCTGAGAGCTGTCAACCACTTCTGATCGTCTGGCAGTACCTCAGTGCTACTGCTTCCACTGCTGCCTGATCCAGTTCAATCCAACTCAGGCTGACTAATTGACCTGAAAATATGAAGCCTAGCATTTTCCTCACATTCCTTCCCCTTTACATAATCCCAGCACTCCCGCCATTCAAGGAGCCATTCTTAGAGGAGCATCTATCTGATCAATTCCCTTGATGACTGTTTTGAATAAATTTTCTTTTATTTTATTGAGATGTATTAGCTTCAGATGTTCAATATAATGACTTCACATTTGTATATATGGTAAAATGACACCACAGGTCTGCTTTATATCTATCTCTACATGAAGTTGCAACTGTTTTGTATTGTGAGGAGAAGTTCTAAGTCCTATTAGAAGCTCCCACCTTCTGATGACAAGAAGGAATGTGTTTGTCAGTAAACTGGAACCTGGAGACTGTCTGGTTAGGGGATGGGGAGAAAGCTGAGAAAAGGAACTGACTCATGTCTTCATGTAGAACGGAAGGACTTATCTAGAACTCGATTAGTGAGTTCTCTGCAAAAGGTGTGATTCATTTGGGGTGAATCCGTGATGAGGCATCTCATGTGGTCCCAGGCTCTCTGGCTATACATCTCCATGGCGTGCACCAGGAGCAGTGTGTTCAGGCTCTTGGACCTCCTGTGGCTGCTAGGCAACACCCTAGCATTGGCATCTGCAGGAACTTTGCTTTTTGGTGAGATCTTGGAAGGAGGGGGCACAGAAGGGATT
>PVHY01030290.1:0-13538 GCA_004024945.1 Uropsilus gracilis
GGGAGGAGGTGGCTTCATTTCAACATTTCAAAATGTAAGGTTCTCCTTCCCAAAGCTTTTTAGTTTTGGTTTATTTATCTGTTTGCTTTGGTGAGATTAGGGCACAACTAGTCGTCTAGAAATTAATTTCATCTATTTCTGCTTACTCTTGTATCCCTGGTCCCTCAAACATGCATTCAGGCTTATGTTTTTTCATAGGTAATTCCTAAGAAAAACTACATAGTTTCTGTTTCCTGAGTCCAATTTGCAGTCTCAGCATCTATCTTCCTATTTCGATACTCATTTTACCAAGCTTTCTAGAAAATAAATATTTCACTTTGAAAGTATAGATCACTAGATCTTTACTTTTTCTAAGTTTCTTTGTCAACTCAGCTTGTGTGTTTGTTTTTAAAGCAACTTTATATTTTGAGATCTATGTAGAAAAATGTATCTATTTTTACCCCTGTCTGTCTCACATTGTATTATTAAGAAAGAACTTTTCAGTATGAATTTCATGAGATCAAGTGAATGACTAATTCCTGTCACAGGGTTGCAGGCATTTCTTATCTCTCCCTCCTCTGAAAATATCCCCTACTTTGTGGTGTATTGTTCTTTATCAGCATCATTTACTAGGCATAAAAGATTTAACGTAAATATAGAATTGATTTTAAAAATATTTCAGGGAAGGAGTGTTTCCTCAGTGCAGGTAACATTCTGACTTTTGATCTAGATACTGGTTCCATGAATGTCTTTGGTTTTGCTTTGTGAAAATTCTTGCAGTTGTCTAGTTATGATTTGTTTACCTTAGGTTTTACTAACCCATATTCAAATGCCTACCATGTTTCTTTTTAAAAAATTTTTTTTATTATTCATTTTTAAAAAATTTCTTATATAGATAAATGGTTTCTGGGATGCCTTCCCTACCCCTCCCCCCAACCCCTATGATTTGTCCGTTCACTCAGACTCCTCTCTCATTGTTTGATGATTTATGTTCAGTCCATAGGTCTCTCTTCCTTTTCTTTGGTTGAGTCTATTTGACAGGTGAGCGACTGTGTTCCTGGTACATAGCATTCTGAGTGTGAAGGATTGTAGTCTTAGCTTTGCATTGAGCAGCCTGTCCATACTCATTTGAGGTTTAACCATGTCTTCTCATTGCTGGCTGCCCATTCCAGTCTATTCTCCCTGTCTATCCATTGCCTCTTCACCCCCATAGCTCTGCCTTCTGGTTGGGGGGGCCTTGCTCCCAGTCATTTTCTGTAGTGAGGTTTCTCAGTGAGGGCAGGCATCCACCTATGGCCTTTTTGGATGATCTCCACGCTCTCCCTTTGTAGGTTTGTTGTGGAGCCAGTTCCCCAACTCTGTGGGCTTCCTCTCCCATGGTCTGGGGAGGGACTCCTTGCTTTCTTGGGTGGCATATCCCGAAATGGGGTCTTGGTTCATCCATTCCTGACGAGTTTGTAGGCACACTTTTGCAATAGGTCTTCACCATGGCTGTCTCTCTAGTCCATTCTGTTCTATGATGGTCCTTCTCCTGCGTCCGGCCCAGTTGTATTGGCAGGATCCTTATCTGGCCCCTCAGTTCTATGTTGCTGTCTGCAAAGTTTGTTTTTCTTATTCCTCCTGAGGACTAAGTGGAGTGAGAGTGAACTGGCAAGACCTCCCCCCCTCCCCAACCCTGTTTTCCCTGACCCTAACCCTGAGTGGGTCTTTTCTTGCTTGCCCCGTCTGGTCCTGGTCTCCTGGGTCAGCTCCTGAAGGCCCGTCAGCTTGAGGGCAGAGTGCTTGGTGGGTGTGCAATGGGTGTGGTGGCCAGCTGGCAGCTTCGGGCGCGTGCCGATCAGGGTACACGCGGCTCCCACAGGCCAAGTGAGCCGCCTCTTGCCGGAGCAATGGCAACTCCCACGTGGGCCTCCCAAGGCCGGTAGTTGTCCCACACCCAGGGCCGGTTCAGGTCTCCCGGGCCAGCCCCCAAGGCCCTCTTACCAGCCAGCTTGATGGCAAAGTGCTTGGTGGGTGCACAATGGGTGTGCCTGCCAGTCAGAGACTGGCTGGCAGCTGCGGGCACGTGCCCCTACTATGTTTCTGACGTCAAGCTATTTCCTACTTTGAAACCACCTTTTTAATGCACGGCGAGGTTAATTTTTTAAGGAGCCATCATCTGTTTTCTTTGCCTTCTATTACCTCTACCAATTTTTGTATATTTATATATATACAATATATATAATATATAATTATATTACATAAATTATAATATGTAGCTAATATTCAGGATTGAATGGTGAATAAGACATAACTAAGAAACTTTATCAAATGGTCATATTTCATTTGAATGAATGAAAACTAAATATTATATATAAACCTTGATTTTTTTTATTTTTATAAGGTAATTTTTTAAAATAATGCCCACTCATTATTGAAAAAGTACTATAAATGTCCAGGTCAGAAGTGAATCTCCTGTATCAGTGTCATCTATTATAAGATAAAAGATATTGCAATATGATATTATTCTAGGCATATTAAGGAATTACAAAAGAGCTTTGAAGTAAGACCTTGGGGTATCTTGTTCTGAGGAAATGCTGGTATAAAAAAAAAAAACAAATATAATCCAGAGATCCTGTGCTGTCAAAATATGAACATACTCAAGGAATCCTCTAATATATATATACAACTGTATAAAGTAAATACACATGTAAAATAAGAGAAGTCCAAAGATTCCTGTTGGACAAGCTTGAAAGGAAGGCTTATTGAGCAAATATAAAGAACAAAGAAATTCCAAGAGAATAAAACAAACAAATACAAAACAGTTCAGAGGCTTCTTAATTTTTTTTTTAAAGAAGAATTAACTAGAGGCATACATCACAGTCTGCCAAGGTTCAGTTGTCATTGAACCTTGTCTATTCTGACATCAAATAGTCAAGAATGAAAAACCAAATGTCCCTTGCAAAAGTGGCCTGGGAGACCTTGAGAGGAATGTCTCAATTCTCCCAGAGTCACTGGGTCAGAAGTCACCTAGTTCTTAGTCTTGTCTGGGACAAGCTGTGCAGCGGAGACAAGCAACAAGTGATAAGGTATCAAGAGGACATGGAGAAGAGTTTATTCCAGAGTATGCACTAGAATCCCTTTGTGGCAACAAATAATCTCTAGGATTAAGATTTAAAGGATTAAACCTAAATAATCTCTGGGATTAAGATTAAGGAAAAGAACAGAGAAGGCTGTAACTGTGAGGAGTTAAAATTATGTAAATAGTAGTTATCTAACTTCTGGATTCAAGACACCTTCATAGTCTGAAAACTAGTAAGGGCTGTAAAGGACTAGTTTAAGTTTAGGTGGGTTAGAGCTATTGATACTTAGTGGTTATAAATTATATCCAAGAAAAAAAGTTGAAGTATTATATAGTTCATTTAAAAATGGCAATACCGAATCTAATATCTATTGGCATGAACAATACAGTTTTATGAAAAACTGTAGAGTGACATTCCTCCATGTATCTCACGCTCCTAGGCATCTTGCTGTGTGTGCCGAAGATGCAAGATTCTGACTGCTCTTTTGGTTGGTTTTTTTATGGGTTGTGTTAAACAGTTAATAGCCTTGATAAATAGCATAAGATCTCCCAGTGGCACAAAGAACAAATGCACTTACTGATGGCTCTACATGGTAAGTCCCCCAACATCAGTCTACCCCTTCTACCATGCAACCCACTGTATTTATGGGCATCCATCTCTGCCCATTCATGACCTCCTTGTGAATCGGTGCTCACTGGAGAAAAGAATGTGAACATGCTGAAACTCTGACATTAGTTATGCTGTAAATAATAAAGTCTTTTGATTCTGGCACAAGAGTCTCAGCAAGTCAACTTCTCTTGCAAATAATGTAATACCTGAAAGACTGTTTTTGATAAATAAGAGCAACATTAATATTTTTGCAAATGTGTAATACTTGGACTAATAGAAAAAATCTTCATCTGATTGAATCTCTTATAATATTTTGTTTTAGCTGGAATAAATAAAGAAATCTGACCTCACACATACATGCAACTGGAAAGGAGAAAACCTTACTGACATGGTTAAATCAGGATTTCAGTGGTCCTGATCTATAGCTATACAGATGGCTGCCTACATTAAGTTGATTTTCTTGGACATTCTGTATTTACAGGACTTAGTTATGCTACAAAGATTACTGCTCCTGAAGGTGAAATTAGCAAATAATGTTAAATTATTGGTTTTGTAACTATTATCTCTTAGTATTTGTTACATTTGCTTCCTGATTATTCGATTACCCAACCAATAAGCTTATCCTCATCCGACTTATAGATCATTCACTGGTCTCATTAAAAAGCTGTTTAAATTCAAAATTAACTTAAAAAAAACTTTGTCTTGCTGGACCTACCAGCCTTTAACTATTATTTTATAAACTTTCCTTAATTCCAATCAATTCTCCTATCTCCTACACCAAAAGACCTGTCCTAGACTCTGGGTATTACAGATAGCCTGCCTTTGAACTTCCGAAACAACATTAAAGTACTGTCAATACAGTGCCCGCCCCTTAGTTTAGTAAGCAATACATTTGATTTTCCTTTATAAATAGGTTAGTTTGGTAGTCTTTATAAGATGTTGTCAATCATATTAAATCCCTATTTAGATCACTGTGCTGCCAATCAAAGATTCTCTGTTAAAATTATATATATATATATATATATATATATATATATATATATATATATATATATCTCAAATGTGCTTAGTCTGATCTTTCTGCATTTATTGGGGAGAAAAAGTTCTGGGGTCTTCATTATATGGAGAAATATTGCTATCATTAAATTCTATAAAATTAGGGTTGTTGTATTTAGCAAATAAAAATACAAGGTGCCCAGTTAAATTCTAATTCCATGAAAACAATGAATAGTTATTTTGGTATAAGTATGTCCCAAATGTTACATTGGACATCCTGTTTTAGCTGGCAACTCTATATAAAACCTAGTTGGCAGAACACACAGCTCAACTTCAATAATAAACATTTCCCAATACATAAAATTTTAGTTATTCATGGCCCTAAAAGAGCTCAATCACTTTACAAAGTCAAATACAATAACTTCTTTCTGTTGGTTAGCAAATTATAGATGAAGTATAAATGAGTAAAATTTTAGGGTTGATGAAAAAATTCTCTCTCTCAAAGAATTCTGAGACTATTTGGCTTAAAGTTTTGTGCATTAAATTTTAAGATTTTAATATAAATAAGTACAGCCTATGTGGTAGGATAGTATAAAAACAGAACTCAAATAATATGGATGGAAAGTCATAGAACTGAAAACACTACTCACAGTATATAAGAAAATAAGCTGAGAAAATGGGGTACAGTGGAGCTGCCAAAGATGAGATTACTTATAAAAACAAGTCTTTTTTTTTTCATGTCTTATAGGCTGCATTTATTGAGATGGTACAATCCTTACTCTGGATTTCAGGGCACACGCATGGCACCTCTTATGGTCAACCAATTCTGAGTATTTGTTGAGACTATCTCATGTTTGAGATGAATGAGCAAGAACAAACTTCAAACCCTTGTTATAGTACTGCAATTTTGCATAACTAAAGATTTGTAATATTTGTGTTTTATATATTAATAGCATATGCCATAGGAGAAAATATATCAAACTGAGAGGCAGAAGACTTGGATTTTATTATCAATTCTATAAGATGATTACCTCTTCAGCCTTGGACAATTTGGCTCTAGATTTTGTTTGCTAAGATTCCTATAACAAAGTACATTGTTAGCTAGATGGTTTCAAGAACAGAAGTGTATTTTATCTGAGTTCCAGAGGCTAGACGGCTAAGAGGTGCTGGCAGGGTTCCCTTCTGATGCTTCTCTCTTTTGCTCATGGAATATCACATCATAATCATTCCCTCTATAGAGAATATCTTCCCTGCCACATAGAGTGAAAGCTTTTGTCTCCCCACAATTTATGTTGAAATCATAATCCTTGATGTGACAAGATTAGGAGGTGAGGTCTTTGGGGAAAGATGAGGTCAGGAGGATAGAGCCCTTGTGAATGGAATTAGTGCCTTTATGAAAGTCATCCATGAAGATTTGCCCCGTCCATCCTGGAGGACAGTGAGATAAACCTGGTGTCTATGAACCAGGGAGCATGCTCTCAAACAAATCTGTGGGCAAATTAATTGACCTTGGACTTCTCATACACCAAAACTGTGTGAAACTTATGTTGTTTCTGAGTTACAGAACATCTATTCTATTTTCATAATGCCAAAGAATGACATTAATACTAAATTCTCATATAAAGACAATAATCATATGGAATAAACCTAATAACCTCATTTTAATTTAATTACTTCTTTAAAAACTCTATCACCAAATAGTCATGTTTAAAGGATACTGGGGGGTGGGGGTGAGAACTTCCACATATGTATGAGGGTGGCACATATTAACCTAACAGTTCCCCTTTCTGAGTCTTAGTTTCCTTTCTCCTAAAATTGGGATATTGGAATTGATCATTTCTAAAGTTTCATCTTACTTTGTGATTTATATATAATAAATCAATTACCTGCTACACTTTATGGACTACAAAATTAAAACTAGCCAGTGTAAGACTCAAGAAAAATAATATTCATCAACAGAGATGCCTGAAATCACGATGCCATTATAATGTTAATGAAGACCACAGATGGTAGATGTTAATTTGAATTGCAAATAGTTGTAGCTCTTCAATGTAATAAAATGATTCAGCAAAATTTACATGGAAGGAAAAATGTACAAAATTGTCTCTCTTATTCTAGCAGAACATTCTGAAAATATCTGTTGAAACTTACACTGATTGATGAGAAAAACAAAGTGTTTTTTATTGAGGTTATGAAAAGTAGGTCATTCTGTAATAGTTTTACCTATGGTTTGAGACTATAGGAGATTTATATTTCTATCTCATTCTTTTCTTTTTACCCTGTAAATCTTTTACAACTAAATTTACAGCATAATAGTGATTTCTCAAATTCCATCCTTTATTAATGATCTAGCAGTAGAAAAACTGTCTTCAAATTCCCCTCAAGATATTAGGGGGAAAGTTACCTATAACCTTTCCTGGTACATTCAAAGTTACCACAAACTCTTCAGATATATTTTGGTCATAGAGTACCAACAATGCCTTCAATGAGAAATGATCTAGACTAGTGGATAATAAAATTGGTCCCAGAATTATATGTGCAGTACCTTAAAAATAATATTATCCTAACTTCATCTTAGCATATTTTGATTCTATAGAGCTCAGAATAAAAATTTTTTGAAATGACATGGACATTACACCTTCTCTCTCCAAAAAGACGTTAGCTTAGCTGTTTCACCTGTGTTTGGCAATTGCTGATAGAACCCTGGATCTTAGAAGTCTTGGAATCTTGGAATCTATCTGCACCCTCAGTGCATTTGGCATGGTTTGGTTTTATCCTCTATTGCCAAAGTCATTCTGTAGTCCATAAGGTCAAAAATAATGTGGAAGAGAACAATAGCATAATGTGATGGTATGGAGATTCATTTTATGTTTTAACAAACTTGGGAAATCCTATTCCTTAATCATCAAAAATCATATATCCCTGATTAAAGTCCTAACTGCTTATATGAATTTGAAAGAAAAGGGCTAATACTATTTTTTTGTCAGTCTTATCCTGGGATATGTTTTCTCTTAGTCTGTTTTTTTTTTTTTTAAGGAATATTTTGTAACATAATAAGTACACTATTAGTTAATCAATTCAGATTATCTTTGTCTTGCCTTTGGCTATATTATTCTACAAAGCACAGAGGTTGTAGTAAAACCGTTGTAGAAAACAGCTAATATGAGAATAATATCTGTCTACAAAAGGCAAATTACCCTCATGGAACTGTCATTGACTAAATATTGACGAGTCCTGTACCCATTTCTAATAGTCAGCATTTCTTATCTGACAATAAATATTTGATACTTGGAGCTTTCATTTGAGTAGTTTATCTTACTTGTCTTGTTAATTGATGACTTAAATAAGAGTTGATGGGGTCACTGTGTAAGAATAATGATTATAGCCATTTTTAAAGTTTATTATTTAACTTGTTTATTAGACAAATGCTTATTGATTACATATTAAATTTTGTTTTAATAATAAACAATAAAAACAGATAAAGTCCTTGCTTTCATAAACCCACAGTTGAAAGAGAAAAAGAAGTAAAAAGGTTGAGAATTAGCAAACAGTTCCAACTACTGTGTCTGTGAGGTAAGAACTGTTCCCCAGGGATCCTGGTAAATGGCATTCATGCTCTTGTACCATTCCCTTCCCTTAAGAGGAGGGAGATAAATTTATTTACTCCACTGTGAAGAATAAGGTGGAACTGAATGGGATAGGAAAGGATGGAAGAGAATGGAATAGGAGAGAGGAGGGGAGAGGAGCAGAAGGGAAGGGAGGGGAGGGGAGGAACAGAGTTAGAATAGAAGAGGACATGATGGGATTTAACTTCCAAGATTAAGTCATAACAATCATAAATCTTAAATTGAATATACTTCTTGTTCTTATGTCTCAGGGAAGCCAGCTTCCATGATGTGAGTTTCCCTAGAGAAAGTCTCCAGTCAACAGCCCACACAAATGAGTTTGAAAGTGGATCTTCACTTAGTAAAACCTTGAGAAGACATATCTTCAGCCTGTAAACACATGTAGAAACCCGACACCAGAGAGACCCCTGGATTCTTTACCACAGTAACTGTGAAATAGTAAATGTTACTGTTTTAAGCCATTAGAATTTAGGGTAACTAGTTATTTACTTATACAGTAGTAAGTAACTATTAGAGTCTTTTATTTTGGGGAAATTACTGAAAATAATCTATCATTGGTATCCCTCCAAAAAACACGTTTAGAATTAATGTGGGGCTCTCAAATTCAGTATTGTCACTCTTCAGTCTCCTTGTCTATAGTGAGTTTCAGAGTACCCCCCAGGCGAGTCACACTAGAAACTATAGACACAAAAGCTTCAAGAAGGAAAAGAAATTCTGTCTCCAAGAAGAGTTCTAGTGTGGCAATGGAATTTTTACAAGTACTACAGAGTGAGAGAAGTTCGTGACGATATGCTAATCACAGATTGGTTCCTTTTAATAATGTAGCCCAAGAAAGTTTTCTTTTAATTACCAAATTTTATTTTATTTTTTAAAATTTATTTATATATAAATTTCACATCTTTGTTAATCCAAGAAAGTTTAAATAATCCCGCTCTGCTGGAATCCCCAGGGGTTCTGTTCACATTCTTTCCTGTACAGGATCTGTCCTCTCCACACAACCTCTCTCCCTCCTTCCCTTTCTTCCTTCCATTGAAACAGTTTCACAGCACACTGCCTTTAAGAGGTAGCATAGATGGAGAGTGAAACAATATAGTAAAGAAGAAAGTGCTCAGATTTTTGAACAGGAAATGGTTTGGGTTTAAATTCTGCCTGTCAATAATTGTAAAACTTCGGGTTAATCTCTGACTCAGCAAACTTCTTAATGCTTATCTTTCAGTGTTGCTGCAAATATTTGAATTTCAAATTTTATAATGATGTATTAAAGGACTCAGTGCAAATAAGCCTAAATAACACTTATCATTGTTATATTTTCCTCTCTCATTATTTTTCTGAGGCTGGTCTTATGATATTTGATTTAAAAATCCTTTTATAATTTTAATAGCAAAAGAAATTTCCAATCCCACCCACATACTTATTCCTAGATTTAGCAAATCGCATATCATTGTAAAGATAAACATCAATAAAAAGCATGTATATCTACTACATGGAAATACTGGTTCTGCAGTGCTCACCGAATGCTCAAGAAGGGTGGTTTGTTTGTTGACATTTGCTAAGGAAAGCCAAGACTAAAAGCAAAGAAAATTTACCATAAGATATCCTGTGGTATACCCATCCCTGATAAAGTATAAAAACATCCATCAATAACATAAAAAACATTGAAGTTTTTGAAATAGGTTTAATCAAATATATATTTCATTGCCTCCTCAGCAAGAAAACTCTGAGAATAGGACAAAAAGGGAGAATAATTCATTTCCACACTATCATTGTTGGTGGATTAATAAAATTGTACTCTATGTAAGTATCACCCAATCAAAATGTTATCAAATGAATTAAAATGTATCTACTCTGATTACATTAATATTGCACAACAGGAATTCTAAACAAAAGCAGCACACGTAACAGTTGCTCACTCAAGAGGCAAAGCTACTCCAGATGTAGTTATATTGCCAAGTTTTTCACCCAGGTTTTGATGGATATCTGTGGTTAGGAAGGAATTCACTTCTCATTTAGGCCTTTCCCAGAGGCAAGAAAACAATGAAATTTCCCACCATTTTCAAGCCAACTATCTCTCATTAGACACAACTTGAGGCAGTTCATCTCTGGCCTTCACCCAGGAAATCTGGAGGCATCAAACTAACGTACTAGTTTTTCTCCACCCTTCACCCCAGAGATTAGTGGATTGCTGGGGTGTGACCTATCTTGAGATTCTGTGCTGTTGGAACATCATAACAATGATGATGAGAAAGGGAAAACACAACACTCAACAAATCTTAACATATAAAAGCCATTTTAATTATTCTTAAACTCAATTATTAGGAGCAGAGACCTGGATGGTTTTAGGATTTCTTTTCTCTCCATTGGCTGGTTAATGAAAATTTATTTCTTCAAAAATTTGAACTCATCATATTAAAGATTCAGAGAAAAGAAAACAAAAATCTTCAGCGTCCTCAAGGCAAATGACTTTCAATTAACCATGGCAAACTAAAGATTTTTTACCTGTGGAAAAAAAGAACCAAACGAGGCCCAATTTGTTGGTTATTTGTTGGTCGATCAAGATCTGCTTCTGACTTTGGTAGAGAGATAAAAGGTCTTGAGAGAGGACTCGGTGAAAGGGAAGGGATGAGGGAGTGCCAGTTTCTCCACCTTCTTGGAAAGGAACTGTAGGGCCTTCTGCCTCCATGCTGGGAAGGCACACCCACCCACCTCCAGATTCCACAGGGACCTTGTTCTGCATTTCTCCAGTTTTCCAGTACACAAGTATTTTCTTTTCCTTGTTTTTTATCTTTCACCATAAACTCATTAGCCTCATGGACTTTATTTTTAACATGGTGTCTTTTAATATGCATGTTTTGCATTGTTTTCCTCTCTAGATTTTCGCTCTTCAAAGTACCTATCAAACTTGTGATTTTGGACAAAATATCTACTCTTTATTTGCCTTCCTTCCCTTGCTACAAATGGAGATGATAATAATCCAACCTTATGGGGGTTCTTGAAAGTATTAAAGAAGAGGCATGAAATAGTGCCTGACATGAAGAAAGCACTAGAAGGGGTGAACGTTATTATTCTTATAGAAAGTGTCACTTATTTTCTTCTTATTCTACTGTGGCTTATATTTTTGAATTTCAATTTTAGCATTATCTTTGATTCTTCCCCCGCCCCTTACTTTAGGTTTCTCTTTCTATCTATCACTTTGAGTCATCATGTTTAATTTGGTCTACTCTACAACTGTTATCATACAACTTCAATGACTAGTTTAGACCTGTTTTCCCTTTACCTGAATTTTGTGTGCCCTCTTTTTTCTCCCTCCTTAATTTTTTTCCTTTTGATTTGATTCTGTGTGGGTGAGTGGGGATTTGATGATTTTAATAACTTGTCTTCATTATGGGCAACAAGAAGTCAGTCTATAGAAGCAGTTACCAAATTGTAGTATCACCTAGAATCATTTGAAGGACTTATTAGAACAGAGAGATGGCACCATTCCCAGAATTTTAAACCCATTCTTTCTGGACTGGGACCAATAATTAACATGTCTAACAAGTGCCCTGATAGTGCTAATGATGTCGGTTGGTAGCCACATTTTGGGATCCACTGGTCTGGAAGAGTATGAAAAGCAAACATAACACTGTTTCCATGCCCCTAGCCCACTTATTACCATGTACCCACACACTTCATTGGATTCTTCAAACACATTCCACTCCCTGCTTAGGATGACCTTTTTCCAGGGTTAACTCTCTTTCTATATGAGTCACTGATTTGCCAAAAAAGTTACTACCGAAACTTCCTACCATTTTTTATGAGAAAATATTGACTCTATAGTATCCAAAACATATAGCAACATACAATAATTGAGTTTTAGGCAAAGTATGACATTAACATGCTAATGAGGAAGAGCAAGGTGAGCCTCACATTCAAGAAAACATGTTATTAGTGTGCTGTTTATGAGGAACCAAGACTTGTGGAGCTCCCAGATAACCCCACAGGCCTGCTTTGGTAGAAATTTCAGGTTCCTCACAAATAAATGGGATGGCATCAAATTAAACAGCTTCTGCACAGTAAAAAAAATCATAACTAAAGTGAAAAGGCATTCTACTGAATGAGGAGAAAATATTTGTACAGTATACATCTGACATAGGACTGCTATCAACCATATACAATGAACTCATTAAATTCTACAAAAACAAATCAACTCAATCAAAAAGGGCAGAAGAACTAAATATGCACTTCTCCAAAGTGTCATCCAATGAAGACATATAGATTGCAAAAATGTACATGGAAAAAATACTCATTATCATCTAATATTAGGAAAATGCAAAAAAAGACCACAATGAAATAATATCTCATACCTGTGAGAACGGCCATATCAAAAAGAACAGAAACAATAAGTACTGGCAAGATGTGGAGAAATGGGAACCCTTTCATTTTGCATTGGTGGAAATGCAAACTGTTCCAGCCCTTATGAAAAGCAGTATGGAGGTGTATGGATCTGCTATTTGACTCAGTAATTCCTCTTCTAGGTATCTATCCTCTAAATTCCTCTTCTAGACATCTATCCTCTAAATTCAAAAGCTCTAATTCAAAAGAAAAACTGCACTCCCCTCTTTATTGCAGTACTATTTACTATGGATAAATTATCCATAGGTACTTAGGGAACAACCTAAGTGCCACAAGAGATGAATGAATGAAGACATGGTATATGTACACAATGGAATATTACTCAGTAATTGAAAAAGATAGCCTCATGCTTTTTGTGTCAACATGGATGGAGCTAGAAGGGATAATGTTAAGTGAAATAAGTCAGAAAAAGGGTAAATACTTGGAAGTGTCACTAATATGTGGAATACAAAGTAAGTAAACTAAGAATCAGATAAAGCTAAGCTTATTAGTGATGTTGAGCCTTTTTCTTTCATGTGTCTTTTGACCTTTTGTATCTCATCTTTGGAGAAATGTTTTTAAGCTTTTCTCCCCATTTTTGGATTGGGCTTTTTTGCTGTATTTTTATTAAGTTGTGTGGGTTCTTTGTGTATCTTCGTTATCAGGCCCTTATCACTTGTATGAAAAGTGAAAAAATTTCCCCATTCTGTTGTGTATCTTCTAGTTTTGTTTATTGTCTCTTTTGCTGTTCAGAAGCTTTTAAATTTCATGTAGTCCCAGATGTTTGTTTTCCTTTATTTTTTTAGTTTCTATGGATGTATACTGAAAGAGGTTACTGAGCTGTAAGTCTTGGAGTGCTTTTCCCATATTCTTTTGTGTATTTCATGGTTTCAGG
>PVHY01030291.1:0-13532 GCA_004024945.1 Uropsilus gracilis
GGTGTCCCGGGTGTGACATTGTGCAGGTCGGGCGCAGTGTCGGAATGAAACGCCCGGCTTGTGTCATTGTCTGTGACATCATGTGTGACTCCCGCCGGCCGGAACCCGACGCGCGGCGCGGGCGCTTTGGCACAGCGCGCGCAGAGAGGGCTCTCCTCCCCACGCTCTGCGCGCTTCCGGCGGCAGCGCCCCGCCCAGAGTGTCTCCGGGCTTCGCAACCAGGATGGGCCCCCCAGCGCGCAGTGTAGCTCAGGAGAGATAAGGGGCTGGTGCCTTCCAGCTGACCACTTCCTCCCGGAAGTCCTCGGCATGCCTGTTCCATTGGAAGAAAGACTTAGGTTGTCTCGGTCCAGAGAAGGAAGGGGATGCCGCGGGAGGCGAGAGTATCCTATTACTCCCTGCTGAGGAGCTCCCTCATTCTGAAAAGAGGTGGGGATTTACCGCCTCCCCAGGGTATTCGCGTCGAAGCTAGGTTCTTAAGGTTATCATTAAACCTACAGCAATTCCAGAGGACATTTCTTAGTTTACAAATAAACTGAGGTCTCAGCAAAGCTACAAGAGTTGTTCAAGATCTCACTACCTGCACCTAAAAGGCAGAGCAGGTATTTGACCTTTCGGCCACCAATGCTAACATTCCCAGTCATGCCAGGGCAATTCTAGAAGCACTGTATTTTTCTGAGCACCTCCCAGGCGAGCCTGTCCTTGCAGACCCTTATGGAGGACTATTATTATTAAGCAAATAATCACACATAGATATTTAATTGCCAACTGAGATAAGTGGTGTTATGACACAGTATGGTATGCTTTGAAGAAGAATAATGTAGGCACCTAATTTAGGGTCAGGGAAGACCTCAGAAGCAGAGGTTTGAAGAGAAGTCAGGCCAAGAGTGAGAAGGAATGGAGTTCCAGTAAAAGGAGTCTGTGCAAATGTCCTGCAGCTACAGAAGCTGGTGCATTTATTCAAGGACATGAGGAGGCCTAGGGTGGATGGAGCATCCAATTCAAGAGAAAAAGGAGCACAAGACAGAGTGCAGAGGTGGGCTGAGGTCAGACCAGGCGAGCTTGTTGGCCTCAATTTTTTGCATTTTATCCAAAATACAAGGTCATGCACAGAAGGCTCCAAACAAGGAGACAAAAATCTGATTCACGGTGTTATTATCTCTCCCTAGCAGTCATATGAAGAACAGGTTGTAGGAGCATGCACTACTGCAAAGTGTGGGCAGCACACAGTGTTGGCTGAGTCCAGGAACCCGGCTAGTGAGGGACAAAGGATTCATGAGACACTCTGAAGGTGAAATCAGTGGGGGAGGGGGTGGGAAAGGAGGTAGCAAAGGCCACTCTGATGAGTGGCTTATGCAACAGCCAAGTTCCCCAAAATACAAAGTGGAGAAGTCAACCTGGTAGACAGGTTTGATATGGTACTCTGAAGGGAGGGGTCACTGAAGTGAAGCCTGAGCTCAGATGGGCAGCAGAGCACTGCAGCAGGCATCAAGTCGGGGGGGAGGGGGGGTGTGTGCTGGGGAAAAGTGCAGGCAGGCTGCTTCTATAGCCCTTGCTATCTTTTCTCCCAAGTGACACAGCTTCTAGCCACCAGTTCTCTGCTACGCTCTGTGTTCACAGCTCAGGTACTAAAGGATCTGAGACTGTCCCTGCCATCAAAGAACTGATGATAAGAGAAAGAGTTACTAAACACTGGCACTCACGCATGTCAGGAACAGGTGGAGAGAGGTCACTAGGTAGTATTATTGTGACAGGAAAAACAAGGACACCTCGGGAGAATGTGGCAAAGATAGGGGAGCATTGGGAAAGAACAGCATTCAAGATGTTTCTTGAAAGATGGATAGGATGATCAGAGATGGAGAAGGGGGGGAGCTTGCTTGTTCTAGCCAACAGCAAGATCAGGGACAAGTCGCAGCAGAACAAGGTGTCCTGCAGGAAAGGAAGGCTCTGACCAGCCGCTGGGGGGCGAGGAGACTCGGGAGGCAGCTAGGCAGGCCTGCTGGCCCCTCTGCAGCATCCTGGGCAGCTCCCCCAGGCATGTGTGCTTAGCAGGCCTTCAGCAGGTGTGGGCTGAACTGGCCCCTTGTGCCAGTCGGGCTCCCTCCTGTCCCCAATCCCATCTGAAAGGGATAACAAACAGGAAACCATAAGCCCAGAGCCAGACGAACATCAGGTCCCAGCACAGGGTGACCATCCCCCAAGACAATGCCTGGCTCCACCCATGCCCGGTAGTTCTGCTCTCCTGGGCACTTAAAGCTCACCCAGGCCCTCACCAGCAAGCAGGTCACCATGGCCTCAGCTATGCACCAGCCAGGGACAGATTAAGAGTCTTGCTTTAAAAAGGAGATAGACCCAGAGAGAAGTTGAGTGACCTGCCCAAGGCTGCACATGAAGAGCTGTTCTTGGAGACAGCTGCCCACACAAGGGGAGGAAGGGCCTTTGGCAGACGTTGCTGGCAACCCAGGAGTCAAAATGGGTAAGGGAAGGCCTCTCCTGAACTAGCCATAACTGAGGACCTCCAGTCTACCCTGAGAGACCCAACCTCACTCTCTGTACCCCTACTCCACAGGGGGAGGAGGTACAGACAGTGTGGGCACCACCCCAAAGGGATTTAGAGAAGGGAAACACTTCCTCTTTCCACAGACGCTAAGCCCCAAAGGGTAGTCAGGGCCTGCGCTGGCACATCCCCACGGGCACTCGTCCCTTGGCATGGGACACAATGTCTTAAGTCCTGGCCAGCCTAACAGGGACAATGGGCTTCCTTCCCTGCGTCCCCTCCCCCGGCCCAGGACCCAGGCTGGGATGCTGCCCAGAATGGGCCTGTGCATTATCAGTGTTGGAAGATAAAAGGTGAGGGGCCCCACTTTCATTCAAAATCTCTTAGCTGACTCTGCATTTTGGACCCCAGGAGGGGCAATGCCAGCAGTTCCACACCCCTGGGCTGTCCCTCCCAAAGTGGGAAATAAGGTTAGAGGGGAAGGGAGTAGGAAGAGGGAGAGACACAGAGTGCAAATGGCAGAGTGGCAGAGTTAAGTGAAGGGTTACCTCTACTCCATCTTCCCCAGATCTTACTGAGATTCCCCAATCTCTAGGCACACACCTCAATATGTGGGTATAGACAAAAAGGAAAATTTTGGAGTCACCCTTTTGGGACTTCCATCCCTAGCTTCTCTAAGAACTGCTTCCAACTCCCCGGTCGGTCCCCACCCCATAAATGGCAACAAAATCAGAATCATTGCAGCTTTTATATCTGTTCCTACAATAATGTATGAAGGTGGGGGGAGGGTGTCCACTGAGTGCTGCAAACTCTGAGGCTGCAATGGGCAGACTGGGAGGGTGGGGATGGGTGTGAACAGACTGTATCCGCAGCTTCCAGGACAGGATGGAGCTCAGGCCCGGTCTCTCAAATGCTTTTTCCCTCCAGCCTCCAGGAACCAAATCCCAGAAGAAGGGGCGTGGCTTGGGTGGGAATGGCCTTCCCGAGGCCCCTCCGGGGGAAGGCAGGAGGTCTCCAGGCTGAAGCAGGGCCTCACACAGGAGAGGGGGTTTCAACTTGGTGCTCACCCCCCCAAGTCTCTGCACATTCAGGAGTGCTCCCTACAACACTCTCCTTCGGCTGTGGAGAACACTCTAACTACACAGTCACTTATCCCCATCACTTAACCCCTGCCTGATGTTTCTTTGAGTAGAAAGAGGGTTAATGGCCCTCTCCAGGGACTTATAAGGATTAAAATTGTAAAACAGAGATCAAATGCTGGGCACACAGTAGGTGTTCCACGGAAGCTTGAATCCCACTTCTCTACAACTCCCACCTAGAAAGGACCTGGTCCCGTCTCACCATCCTAACAGCAAGGTACCTGCAAAATCAAGATGGCAGTTTTCCCCCTCAGCCTCCACCTGACTGGTGGCTCCAGCTATAGCTCCACGTGTAAAGAGGCTAGGCCAGAGCTCAAGCTCTGCTGCCCATTAGATCTGACCTAGGAATTCCCAGAGTAAACAACAAAAAAGGCGGGTCAGTGTCCCCTCCAGCCTAGGCCAGAGATAAGAGACAGACAGGCCCCTCCCCAAACACAACATAACCCCGGACCCCTCGCCTTTAAGTCACCGCACCTCCTGCACATCCCTTCACCAGCTTCAGATTTGGTTATCTCAAAACAGTCAACTCTCTGACCTTCCCCCAAAATACACATAACCCTCTCCCCAACACTCACTCAATCCAGAGGCCCCCCAGGTCCCTGAAAAACACGCACATCCCTGACCCTCCTCACAACGCACACAGAATCCAATCTTTCACAGGGAACACCATCCTCAGAGACCAAGCCCCAAGAAGTAGCTTGGGGGACTTCCCATACCATCTCAAGGGCCTCCCATCCTGGTTCCCTTCCCTCACAGTTACCTAGAGGATGTTTCTGTCATTCCACCCAGTGTCTGAGGGGTACACCCAAGACACCCAAGGTCCAGCCTCCTTCCCACTGGGGAAGAGGAGAGGGAGGGGGACTGAGTCAAACACCTCTGTTGGTGGGAAGAGGGAGGAAGGAGCCTCACCAGGTAGGTTTCCTACAAAAAGGGGGCAGAGGACCAGAGGACCGCATTGCTCTCTGCAGGAGTCCACTGTCCTAGGAACACCTGATCCCTGCAACTGTCTCAAGACGAGGCTGCCTCATCCCTGGCATGTGTGAAGTGTGACCTGTCCTGCGTAAGCACCCAGAGTGGAGGAGTTTGGGTGCCAGGACCCCTAGCCCAGCACAAGCAGGAGGGAAATGCTTGGTTCTCTCAGGCCCGTGACCACACCTCTGGCCCCAGAGAAGGAAAACTGGGGAAAGCTCAGAATTTAGGGGTCTGGGTAGAAAGAGGCTGTTGTTGTTTACCAGATGCAGGAGGGGCGGGGAAAGCACAGGCTCACAGAGGGAGGGGCCAGGAAGGGGGCATTGCTCAACCTGGGTGGGGAACACCAGAGAGGACTCCACTTGCCTAAAATGTGGGCACCCCACCCTGAGGGGAAAAGGTTACCAGGGTAGGAAGTGGGGGACCCGGAAGCTCTCCCCACCCACCTCTAAGAAAGAGGAAGAAGCTTGCAACAGTCAGAAGAGCATAAAGCATTGGCTGCTCTGGCACAGGGTGGGCCAGGGTGACCCCAACCCTTCTCTGACCCCCTGTTGTTCCCAGCACCCGGGGAAGAACAGCCATTCACAGATACCAGACCACAGGCCCTGACTTCTCCCTCCCTAAAAGCTCTAGGCCACCAGGAAGCAACCACTCCAGTTGCTGGAACCTGGAATACGAATTCCAGGCCCTGCAGATATAGTCACCATCCCAGATAGGCAGTGAGCACCACAGACAAGCAGCCCCATTCCCCAGCCACTCTGAACCACATCATACCAGAGGACCAGGCCAGAATTGGGGGCCCCAGAATCCCAGGTCACATTGCCACCCGTCTTACTCCTAGGTAAGGACATAGGAAGGGAAAAACAAAAGATGAAGCTGTGGGACTGGATAACAGTGGAAACTGAAGTAGGATCTGTCTGCCCCCCATTTCCAGGCATAAGGGTGGGCTTGAAAGAACCCTGACTTAAAACTCACTCACAGCACTGGTGGGGCCTGGGAGGGGGGTTATGGCAGAGCCAGAGGAGGCAATCCAGGAAGCAGTGGTGGCGGTGGGCAGACGGCCAGTGCGGGCAGTGAGGCGCCCAGCCAGGGCCTGCCCCAGGGACAAAGAGACTCCTTGGCTCCGGGGAGAGTGTGCGGCCCCCACACGGAGAAGGGGGCACTGACCCAACCCAGTCGGGCACACAGGGCAGTGGTGCCAGGCAGCTTGCCAGTGGCTATGGGGGCGGGCAGTGGGTGCCCGAGGCAGGGTGTTTAGTCTCTGCCCGCCAGGAGAGGTGGGACGTGTTTCCCAGGTCAACAGCTGACCAGCCAGCCGGCTGTCCGCAGCCTGTTCTACTGCTTCCACCCTCTCCCTCCCGCCCCAGGCCAGGCCCGAGCTCCCTCCTCCCCCCAGCCCTGGCCTGCAGCCCAGCTGGGCCCTGGGGGCCAGAGTTACTGTAAGCGGCCTGGCAGGCCTAAGGCCTGGACTCTGCCAGCTGGCCAGAGCCACCGCCACCTCCCACTACCTGGCTCGGCCAGCCAGGGTAGGGTACTGAGACCCCTGCCCAACCAACGGCGACCCCTGTGGCAGAGGACAGAGGCAGAGAGAAAACACAGGCCCTGCCAAGAGCGTGTGCATCCATAGCAGAGTCCAGACAGAGAGCCCCTTCCCGGGACCTGCGCCCTGTCCACTCGGCTGCCTAGGTCCTTCCTTCTTGCCCTCCCCACAGAGGAAAGCACATCCTGACACCAGGGGGAGGAGCTGGCTGGGGCAGAAGAGGACTACAGCCAGCCAGCTTATGTCTACTCCTTCAAGCCTGTTCCCTCAGAGGCGCTGGATGGGGTGGGGCGCAGGTGGGGTGCCACTCTCAGTTGAGCTGCCATTTCCACCAAATGTCAAGAGGTTTGTTTACTGACCTCCGGCCTCTGTGTCCAGTCCTTGGAGCTATTTATAAGGCCCTCATGGCGGAGCACAGAAGAGGGGAGCCATGTAACAAGGCTCTTCATCTCTCCCTCCACCACCCCTAACATCAACAGCCACCATGGTCAGCCTGTAAGCTGTGGCCTTCATTCTCAAGGCCCCCAAGTGAAGGGAACTCCTTGTCTGGAGGAGACCTCATTGCCACAGCGGAACAGATGGGCCCAAAAGCCAAGTTTTGCAGCCTGCTGCCCCCCACAGCCCCTCCCCCCAGACTCCCCCAAACCCCACTTACTGGCTGGGGATGGTGTACTATAGCCGCTCACTGGAAGCTGGTGCTGGAGAGGGGTCAGCGCACCTGGCGGAGAGAGTCCACCCAGCATAGGGGGGAAGAAGAAGGCGTAGGGGGGCACCGGGTACCCGCTGAGGTGCCCTCCCCCAGGTGTCGGGCAGGAGCTGCTGTTGCTGGCCATGCCAAGCAGTCACAGTCAGAAGGGCAGGCAGGCAATCTGGTGCAGGACTCTGGCGGGCTTCAGGCCACCCCTCCTCGGGGCATGGGGCCTGGGCCCAGAGGGGGTTTGGGTGGTTAGCCCCACCCCCCCTTCTGTCCTGGAGCAGCTCTCCAAGGCCAGCAGACTAGTCTCAGCCTCCCAGAGCCCCCTTGCTGGCTGGGGGGCCAGGTGGGATGGAAATGTCCCAAGAGCCGGTCTTTGGTCAAGCAGTTGTGTGAGCTGGCACTTTTCCGGGGGAGGTCCAGAGCTGGCCTTCAGGATGCTGAAAAGGATGTCTCTCCCAGATGGGTCCCAGCTAGGCAGCTGGGGGGGGCATGTCCCGTGATGCTGCAGAAAGAGGAAAGACAGGTGAGTGGGCACTGAGGAGCAGGCACACGGGCATTCCCCATGGAGCTCCCCAACCTGGGCGGCCGGAGATTCTCTTGTGGCACCCGGTTGAGCAGACAGCTGGCACCATGCCTGGCTGGCAGACACAGCCTGGGAGCAGGGCCTAGACACTGCTGGGGGTGGCAGAACAGCACAGCCAGGCTGGGTAGACAGGGACAGAGCCCAGAGCTGCAATACTGAAAAGGAAAGGGTCCCAGGTGCCACCCCATAGGATCCCTGCCACTAAGGCAGGCAGCTGGCCCTCTTTCCCCCAGCGTGGGTAACCTGAGGTCAAGATAAAGAAAAAAATATGGGCTTGAGGGGAGGAGGAAGGGGGAGGAAAAGCCGCTTCCCTAAAGCATTGGCACTTCTCAGAAAAATGACTCCTAAACCGGGGGGGGGGGGCCCTCTCTATACCACTTCCCCCCCAAATTCAAGCCCCAGCACCCCAGATGGGTTTGTTCCACAGGCCCAGGGAGGAGGGCCGTTTATATGCACACAAATAGGGAAATAGGAACCGGGACTCCTGGGTATCACCTCCAGTGCTGAACAGCTGATGGGCCGTGGTTGGCAGTATGTCAGGAAGACAGGGCCTGCCCAGGATGGAAGCCCCCTGCCCACGCAAAGAAGGTATGATGGAGACTGATCTCAGCGCTCACCCACAAACTGTCTGCAGAAGCAGCACCCCTGCAGTTGTGTAGGAGGCGGGCAGCAGATGAAAGGCTAGATGCCCCCCTACCAGTGTGTACAAAGAGCCCCACCCTGTTTGAACAGCTGAGACCAGAGGGTGCATACAGATAACACCACTGGGTAGAGTCAGATAGAGATGAACCCAGAGATTCCGTGAGACACAGTGAGACAGGCAACAACGAAAGGCAAGAGAGAGGTGGAGAAACACACGAGGATGCTACCAATCCATTTAGGTTATAAGAGGATACACATAAATACATATGCATGTATTTCTATAGCAACATGTATATATGAAAAATAAAAGAGGTGGGTAAAAAGAAGAGCCTATCAAAACCATAATGAGACATCACTCCACACCCACTAGGATAGCTATCATCAAACAGACTGATAAGTGTTAGTGGGGACGCGGAGAAGGTGGAAGCCCCATATGCTGCTGGTGTTAATGTAAAATAGTAGAGCTGCCTTGGAGGATGTACAGAAGCTGCTCGAAAGGTTAAGCAGAGTTATCTTCTGACCCAGCAATTCCACTGCTAGGTATCTACCCACGAGCTTGAAGACATACGCTCACACAAACACTGGTATGTGGACGTGCATAGCGGGATTATTTCTTAATGACAATCAATGGATGAATGAACCACTGAATGAATGATGGGCCACAGTTGGCAGTGTGTCAGAAGATACTCTCTACTTTGTGCATCTGTGCAATGGAATATTATTCAGTCATAAAAAGGAGCAGGGTATTCATAACCATCACAATGTAGATAAACCTTGAAAACATTTATGCTAGCTCTAAAAGATCACATTCCATGTAGGATGAAAAGTCCAGAACAGGCAAGTCTACAAAGATGGAAAGTCACTGGGCATGGTGGCGCATGCCTGTAAGTGGCAGCCTAGGAAGCCATGGCGGGGACCAGGGATAGCGGTTCGAGTCCTGCTTGGGGCAACATAGCAAGACCTAGTTCCAAAAAAATAGCTGGGCGTGGTGGCGCACACCTGTAATTCCAGCTACCTGGGAATGTGAGGCTGGGGAATGCTGGAGTACGTGGTACCCCGGGCAACGGTTCCATGGGCAAAAATAGCGAGACCTAGTCTTAAAAAAAAAAAAAAGACGGTAAGTCGATAGTGGCTACCAGGGGCTGGGTGCAAGTTTGAGGGAAATGGGAAGTGACTGCTGATGGGTATCAGAGCCTTTTTAGGATGAAAACTTTCTAAACTCGATTGTGGTGATGGCTTCACAACTTTGCGACTATACTAAAACCATCACAATCACACCTTAATGGGTGAATCCTACGGTAGATGTATTCCCTGTCAATAAAACTACAAAGAGGGGAGAAAGGAAAAAAAAAAAAAAAAGAACCACAGAGATCCAAAACAAGACCTACCTCCCCCTTTCTGGTCCCTTCCCCCACAAGTTCAGGTCCTACCAGGCCCCAGGCTATGGGCTCAGAACTGGAGTCCAGGGCACAATAACATGACCAGCAACTGGCCAAGGACCATGCCTGATACAGGGGAGTTCCTGCCAAGGCTACTGTGGACAGGGCCAGGACTGCTGGGCCCAGCAAGCCAGCCAATGCCTGGCAGATAGTGGGAGGAAGACAGATACCTACGAGGGAGGGGGCAGCTCCCCAGGAGTGAAATCTGGGCTTTGTTAATGATCATGACTTTTACTGTTACTAATTATGACAACCAGAGTTACAGGGCCCCTCTCCTGACTTCTGAAGGAGGGGTCCCCTTCCATCCCCAGGTCCCTGTAATTCCCTCCCAGGTTGAGAGGGCTGATGTCAGAGGAACAACGGCCCCACCTGTCAGGCCAGCTGCTGCCCAGGGGGGTCCCCACACCCCTTTGGGGCCCGACACAAGGGAAACTTGAGGGGGGCAGGCAAGGGAAAGAGGGGGTGGCTGAGCCTCATCAGCACTGACAGACACACACACACACACAGAGTACTGGCAGAAGCTCACACACACACAGATCTATAGAAAGCATCCGGGTGGGCAAGCGCACGCCTGCGCAGCCCAGCCTGTGTGTGTGTGCAGGCACGCACATGAGGAGGGGGAACCTGGAGATACCATCTCGCCACACCTGGGCTCCACCACACAACGAACATGGCTCAAGGTTTGCATGCCCAGCCACAGACACTGTTCCTGCAGACGCAACCACCACCCCACAGTGTTCCAACCAGCATATTCTCCAGCTCTCACAGCCAGGCTGGCCTCTGCCACTGCTTCCCAGGGGGCCCAGTCCCTCAACACACACCAGAGCCCACCAACACACAGGGGCACATCCATTGAGAAACGCCCCAGGAGATTCACATCCACAACTCCTGGTCCAGAGGGCTGAGCCCAGAAATCCATTCACACCAGACACCAGGCATCCTGACCCAGCTTTTGAGGGGTAGAAGGTAGACTGAGTCAGTCCAGCCTGGAACTTCGGGAGCCCACCCCTTTGCCTGAAGGCCACAGTCACCTGAACACCTCAATTCTACCTTGAGAATCCGAAATTAGACCAAACTTCAAGCCCCCCTAAAAGATCAGATATACACCCCCGGGAGATCAGATATACACCCCGGCTGGAAGGCTTCCCCCACCCCCATAGGACTCACTAGGCTCAGCCCAGCTCAGCCTGCAAACTTCAGTACAAAGTTACTCAGCTCCCTAGGGAGGGCTCTGAACCCTCCCCTAGGAGGGGGTAAAGATCACAGAAATGGGCCAAGGGCCAGGCTGGTCAGGGAACAGGGATGGGCAAGGGCAGAGATGATGGGGTGGGGCTGCGAGAGGAAGAGTATGGAAGGTTCCTGGAGCCACGACCCTCAGAGAGATACCTGGACCCCTGCAGAGAATCAAAACCTGCACCCAAGAAAGGGAAAACAAACTACCCACACACAACCTCCGCCCTAGGCCTGCCAGTGCTACTGCCCACAGCACCCTCCCTCAAGAGAGCAAAAACCACAGGCCTGCACCTCCAATCTACTGAGGCTCCCTCAGCACAGAAGGGGGGGCTGCCACCAGCATCAAAGCTGGTCTGAGGGGATGTCCCTCACCCAGAAAAGTTTCAGGCGTCCCTTCCCAGGCCTGCAGTCTGAAAGCTAGACCCCTCCTACCCACACCAAGCCACACATCTACAGAAAAAGGCAAGAGTTGGCAGAGCCATGAAGTCAAGTGAAGAACCAAAGGTTTGAAGGGTCAAATCTCAGCTCTGCCACTCTGGGTGACCTTGGGTAAGTCACTGAACCTCTCTAAGCATCTGTGTACTTGCCTGTGAACTGCCTACCTCAACAACTGGCTGTGTGATTTCAGAGATAAAAGTCCTGGAAAGCACCTAGCACACCGCCTGGCACACATGCGGTGAGGGCAACCGGCCCCGCCCTGTCCCACACCCTCACGCACCTCAGCTTCTCTGTGTGGCAGTCTGCACACCCTTCCCTCTCCAAAGTACAGCAAGCATCTGTGACAGATGGTAGGAGGGAGAATTACCCATTTTCCAGGGCCTGCTTCCTCCCAGACTGAGGACAGGGATGTGGGGAGAGGAATATTCGGGATGTGGGTGGAGGCCCAACCACAACCCTTTCCCAAATTCCCTTCTTTCATTTTACAAACCAAAAAGGGGAAACCTTTGGATTGGGGAGGGGGGGAGAAGGGGAAGAGAAATAGACCATTTCCTCCCCTACTCTCAGGAGAGAAGAATCAAGGGTCCCCCAAACCCAACTGGGCTTTTTTTCATTCACTCTCTTCTCTCTGCTCCCCAGGGT
This sequence comes from Uropsilus gracilis, assembly GCA_004024945.1. Taxonomy (NCBI): domain Eukaryota; kingdom Metazoa; phylum Chordata; class Mammalia; order Eulipotyphla; family Talpidae; genus Uropsilus; species Uropsilus gracilis. Next base: position 11,820 of record PVHY01030291.1, read on the forward strand.
CCCCAGCACAGTCTCCCAGAGGAGAATTGGCAGTTCTGGGGTTGGAGCACTGAGAGAAGGCCACAGAGGTTGGGGAGCCTGGAGAAGGGGAGACAGGGGTTTTCTAAACATTCTAAATAGTGAATCATATGCAAATGACACCCAAAGACCCAGCAGCTTCAGAAGGAGGTTGGGGACTCCAGTCCTGGCAGAAACAGAGACCTGGCCCCTTAGGCCCCCCACCCTGCCAGGAGCTGGCAGAGCTGGGCAGGGCGGGACACAGCAGATTTCAAACCAGAACAGTGGGCTGGAACTATTTATAAACTTTCCAGGAAAACACACACACACTCTCTCTCTCTCTCCCTCTCTCTCTCTCTCTCTCTCTCTCTCTCTCTCTCACAATCTCTCCCTCCCCCATGCTCCTCAAATCTGGGGGCAGGGGTAGGGTAACAGTGATGACCACTACTCCCACTTTTCCCTTTGTCCAGGGGTCCCCCTGGCCAAGGCTCTCCAGCAAGTCCACAGTGTGGTCACTGGTCCTCTGTTTACCTTCTGCTCACCAGGTCTGGGATGCAGGAAGTCAGGCACGGTCAGCCTTGCTTGAAGGAGACCATCCAGTGGAACCTGAGAAGGTTCACCTGGGCAAGGCTAGAACAGGTGGGGGCACCTCTCCCCACCAGTCCCACAGAAGCCCAGCCTGCCTCTGGCAGCTAAGATTTGCCTAAAAACCAGCTCTGGTGAGCATGAGTGCAGCAATCCTCAGGGCGCCCCGACTCTCAGTGCTGAGGGCCCCTCTACCTCAAGATGCAGCTCCAGGTCCCAGAAGGTCAATTCCAGTGTATCCCCCACTGGTATCCCCACCCAGCCCAAGACTCTGCCCCCAGAGCAGCCCAACCTCCAGGGACACAATCTTAGCAGTGATTGAACACACGCAAGAACAACCCAAGTCCAGGACCAGCCAGGTTCTGGGAGAAAGAAATGAGGGTCTCTGCCAGCAGGTCCCCCAGTCCTGGGAACCAAGGTCCAGAGCCCATGAGAGACATGCTGGCTGAGGTGGCTGAGGGACCCCCCTCCATCCAGAGCTGAAGTCTGCCACAGGGTCTCCTTTCGCAGCAGGGAGTAGGTGAAAGGGCAGGGGGCAGCCCAGGCCTCAGGGAGAGAGACCAACCCACGGGAAGGAAGAAAACAGGAAGAGGAAGAGATGATCTTGCCGAGGCCACCGCCAGACCACAGGAGTGTGTGGACCATACAAAGGCTGCTCTGTTGAGGTGGGGGACCAAAGGGGCACAGACAAAGGGGACCCCCCCCAGCTTGGAAACCACCGTCTTCATACCCAAGCTGGCATGGGGTTTCCCCACCCCCACCTTGGCAGTTGCCCCCTCACCATTGTCTACTCCACTTCACCAGGCAGGAAGCGCAACTCTCACAATGGGGGGGACAGAGCAGTGTGTCTGTTTGCAAGGTTATAGCCACCACCACCACCACCACCACCGCCCCCCCCCACAAATCCCCTAGGCCCTGTCTCAGTCCCAAGACTGCCAGATTCTGAGTCCCTGGGCAGTCAGTCAGCAGGACACGATGCAACCAGCCCCCTCCTGGAATCCCTCCCTGGGGATCCAGGCTGCAGGGAAGCCAGGAACACCCCCCTCCCTCCTGTGTCAGGATATCCTTTTGGCTCTGACCCCAGACCAGGCCTGAGTCAGACTATGCCCCACCCACACACCCCCATCCATC
>PVHY01030292.1:0-13537 GCA_004024945.1 Uropsilus gracilis
AAAAAAAAAAGAGAAGGATCGGATGCAATATGGAAGTCAGATAGAGAGATTCATGGAGGAGTGATTTTTGGTTTCGGCCATTTTGTAAGATGGAGATATGAACCATGTGAGCTTGGCCATGTGGCCACCAGGGGCCTGCAACCCTTGGCTGACCTGGCTAGCCGCATGTGTGCAAAATGCAGTTAAGAGGTTTGCAGAATCGAACTCTGTGTTGGAGTTTGCTTTGCTGAGTTTGACTGGTGTTTGAAAGAGACCATGCAAAAGTTAGGCCTGAAAAGAAAGTGGACTTTGCTGGTTTGGCACCATGGAGTTCCTGTTACCTGGAAAACAAGGAGAATACAGCCTGGAAGACAAGGAGGAGCAAGCCAAGGTAGCAGCCAAAGGAACATGTCTTCAAGCGTCTGGAGATAAACTCTGACTGAACATTGGTGAGATGATCAGGACTGAGAGACTGAGGATTTTTTGGGCAATCTGTGAAGGGACTTTGGACAATGCTGAGAAAGGTTTTGGACAATGTTAAAGTAATCTGAGTCTTACATGTTTCTTTTGTAATAATTAGTAAACCACTTTGTTAGAAATAAATTAATCTGCACTGATAGTTCTGCATTGGTTTGATATTTGGGTTGAGAAGGCTGGGGATGGTGGAAAAAACCCACAAGAGTTTAAACAGTGTTTTTAAGTTTTTTTTCTTCTGCAGTTTTTGGAGCTGAAAGCAGAGAGCAACCTGGCTGACTTTTGCATACCAATGGTAAAGGTGATCAGTGAAAATGCTAATGAACAGTTTACAGCCTGCTTTGTAGAGAGAAGCAGGCAGAGGTGCTCAAGGTTTTGGGTTTTTTTGTTTTTTTTTTTGAGACTAGGTCTGGCTATTTTTGCCTGTGGAACAGCAGGCTCTCGTTGCCCGGGGTACCACAGACTCAAGCAATCCCCAGCCTCAGCTTCCCAGGTAGCTGGGATTACAGGCGCGTGCCACCACACCCAGCTGTTTTTTTGGAACTAGGTCTTGCTACGTGCCCCAGGCGGGACTCGAACCGCCATCCCTAGCCCTGGCCGCTTCATAGGCTGAAGCTTAGAGGCACGAACCACCGTGTCCGGCCTTCAGAGGTGCTCAAGGTTAAGGTAAAGGTTAAAGGTAAATGGCCAGCTTGGAGCCTGCTTCCTAGAGAGAGAAGCAGGCATAGGTGTATCTACTGCAAGTTAAAGGCAATAGTTAATGTAACTTTTTGGATCCTGCTTCAGAGAGAGAAGCAGGCCTGTTAAGTGTTTAAGTCAGTTAAAAAGCTTTCTTCTGGTAACCCACTTTCATAAGGACTGGGGGTGGAAGTTAGCAAGAAAATACCCAAAAGTCCTGAGGCTATCTATTGCCGATAGCCTACTCTACTCGGCCGTTTCTCTGTAAAGCTGTTAAACTAATTGTTTTTTAGTGCTTGCAGGTTTGTGATATACGAAGTTATTAATAAGTTTCTTACACATCAGCGGTTCTCCCCAGAGAGTCTCTTATCTTGGACTCAAAGGGGAGAAACGGGGCAAGCTAACAAAGGTATTTTAAATATATATATAGATATTTAATAAATCAGGAGAAAGTCAAATATCTGATGATTCCACTCATATATGGAATATAAAATCAAGTAAAATAACAAATGTAAACCAAACAAACCCTGGAAATCTGGCATTAAAACTGAGGATGGGGAGTTACAGTGACTGGTGTAACTGTATTGGTGCTTCTTGTAGAGTGGATAAGAAAGATATTTTTATTGTAATTTGCCTTTATGGTTATTAGCGTCCCTTTTCGGAGGTAATGGAGTCGTCCCCAGAGCCGGAACTGAACCAAAATATGGCCCATTGAACCAACAGGAGCACTGCTGGCCCGTGTTTCACCGGCTCCACCATGCGGCCGCAGCGGCCCGTCAGACCAGACCACTGGCCGCACGCCGCGGCCACATAATATGTCCTGAGCGCGCCGCCGTAGCCGCCCGAAAGCTTCCTGACACGCGCGCCGCAATGGGCGGGCCCTCACGCTCCGCCCGCCCTGCGTCCGACCGCCGCGAGATCTACAGCTGCCCGCGAGCGCACCACCGGCTTCCCTCCAGTCTCAGCCAGCGAGCCGCCATCGCCGTCATGCTCGGCGCTGCCCTCCGCCGCTGCGCGGCCGCCGCCACCGCCGCTGCCCGGGTCGGCCCTGGAGGCCTCAGGCACGCCGCGCCGGCCTCTGGCCCCGCCGCCGGTAAGGCCCCTGCCTGCCACTGCCCGTGCCCGCGTGTCCTTGCGGTGACCTGGGTTCCGTCCGCCACTCGAGGGCAGGCTCTCCGCGCGGCCTACCCCCCACCCGGCAGGCAGCCGGCCGAACCTGGTGACCGCTGACCATGCTCGCCCCCGCCCCGAGTTGTGGGCCGACTGGAGGGCTCGCTCGGGGCCTCTCTCCCGGCTACTTCCTGGTGCGGCTGCCGCAGAACGGATGGGTGTGAACTTGCTGTGGGCACCCAGGAGGGGCGCAGCTGACCTCCGGCGCCCACCGGACCCTTTCTACCCCCGGTCTGCGACCGTGCCCCGGCGCTGACCCCGCGGCCACCTGATTGGGAGTAGCCGCCGCCGGCCTGCAGCCTTTCGGCGAAGGTGACATTGAAGCGCCCTGCGCGCGGCTCGGAGCGGGGGGTGACGGAACCCCAGCACCGCTGTTCGCTTTGGCTTCTGAGAACGCAGTATATGCTTCCGTGTGGAAATCTGCACGCTATATTTTAACCAAACATTTCTCGATTAGCGTTTTGTACGTCACCTTCACAGACCGTTCTGTCGTTCTCAGAAACGGCTATGCCACGTTCCGATCTTACAGGTTTACGGTAGATTGTCTTATAAGGTTATTCCCCGAGAGCTGGAAAACAGCACGGTTTTGCAAATATGGAGTAGCTTATTTTTGCTCCTCCGGGTTCCATGCCTAATTGCTGAACTGAGATATGCTGCTAACTCCTGTTTCATTTGTGTCCTGGAGACTTTGGTCCCAGCACTGTGCGTTTAGTTACTGTAACTGTACTTTGTTCCTTAATGGTAGTATATACTACATTAGGACTTTTAGCCCGTAAGTGAGCATGAACTCGGAAACTTAGAAGTAATAAGGTGAGTTTCCTGGCTGTTTTGAGCGATTTCTCTGACATTTGGGAACCTAAGGACTTGTTCAGACTTTTGTTTTCTATAATTTATCATAGTACGTTAAGACTGGGATACATTTCAGAGACCATGAGATCATCTAATTTCATACTAAAGGAGAAGGGAAATTGACTCCTTCGTTAGTGGTATAACTATTTTCTGTGTCTCAGCCATAGTTTGTTGTTTTTGTTTTTTTTGCTGTTTATTTCTGAGACTAGGTCTTGCTTTTTGCCTGTGGAACCGCAGGCTCACATTGCTCCGGGGTACCACAGACTCAAGCGATCCCCAGCCTCAGCTTCCCAGGTAGCTGGGATTACAGGCGCGCGCCACCACGCCCAGCTGTATTTTTTTGGAACTAGGTCTCCTATGTTAGCGGGACTCGAACCATGACCCCTGACCCCAGCTGCGGCTTCCTAGGCTGCTGCTTAGAGACATGTGCCACCATGCCCTACCAGCCAGTTATTTTTGACCCATCCTGATATTTGTCAAATTTTAGGTTTATTTGGCCTTGTTTATTATCTACATGGTAAAGTAACAGAACTACTTTTTTAATATATATTTACATTTTGGAGGGGTTTCTTCTGACCTGTTCAAAAGAAGTGCTGCGTTTTATGGTAGGTTGGAGAAAAAGCAGAGGTTTTAACAAATTGTAGATTAAGGGGATTCCTTAATTCTTTTAGACATCGTGGTTTACCTACTAGGTGTTCTATTCCCCTCGAATGTAACTCATAAAAAGCTTAATTTTAGGTTTCTGTCCCATATATCTAATTATTTGCCACAAGGAGGCGCAGTATTGACTACAAGTGTGTCAGCTATTTTCTAGCATTGTGACCTTGAACTTGTTACTTAAGTTTCAGTTGCCTCATCTCTAAAATCAGGATAATATTTGGCATTTGTGAGGTTTCAATGAGGTAATGTAACTTTTAGCACCTTGCCTGGTGCAAATATTTAATAAATATTTGATTCATGTTTGCGTATTATAGTTTGGGATTTTCTGTGTGAAACTGAGATTATGCAATCAAAAGGGATTATAGTTCTAAGATGAGGCTATCCAAGGTCAAATGAAAAAGAGCTCTGGAAGGGTTAACCTAAATAGGTCTTGCTTTAGTTAAGCAGCAGCCTAATTCCATTTTTGGTCTAGCCTCCAACCTAAACAATTATTTTGTAATAAATCTGAATTAGATAATTAAAACCTTTAAAATTATGGTTAAGCCAGGTGTAGTGGCAAGGCTGAGGCTAGGGATCACTTGAGTCCACAGGTTCGAGACAACCCTGGACATAGACAACCCTGGACATAGACCTAGTCTCTAAAAAAATGAATAAATAAAATAATGGTTAGATTCTCCAATCAATCCTTAAAACCTACAATTCTTACCCAGAAGTCTGGGGCAGGGTGGGAAGAGTTTCCTCTTCTCCTTGGTACTGAACTGAATTTAATGGTACTTTTTTATTACCTTCCCACTTTTTTCTGCATTATTCCTCCATTTTTGGCTTTCCCACCTTTGGGCCCCAAGGTTCATGGTTGCTTTTAAGTCAGCCGTGCATCTCACTAACTGCTTTTGAGCTTGTTGTGACCCATCAACGTCATTTGCTTTTTTCCCTTAATCTTAAATTACCACCATCAGACTGTTCATTTTTTTGCACATTGTCTGAACTGATTAGATATTAAGTGAAAACCTGTCTGGCTTAATTTAAACCATAGGGATTAATACCATAAAAGCTTCCTAAATATATTAGCCCCCCCCCTTTTTTTTTTTGATAGTGTGATTAATTAAAGCCAGAAGGCAGTCTTGGAAATAACTTTTTAGGTTGAAGTTGTAGAAATGTTCTGGTTTTTACTGCTGCCTCTCTTTTCCTACTCTGGAGTCTTTAGATGATATAATAGCACTGAGTGATTATTTACTAACAATTTATCTTCTAAGTCAAATCTAGGTGGAAATGCTTAAGTAGAGTGGATATGGGAGAACGAATGCTTACATACTTAAAAAGACAGTACCTAAAAAAGTTCAGTATATTGAGAACATGTCCATAGCTAGTAGATTAGATCCTGCTCTATCCATTACTAGAATTAGGAATATAATTTAGACCACGTTGGGGTGTCTGTTTTTGCTCTTCTGGAAGGTATATGTATTTCAAGTACATGATTGATATTGTAAACATTTGTTTCAGAAGCTTTTGGGAATACAATAAAGTTTGTAATTTGGGACTTTCAGGAGGAAGGTGAAGAAATCACTGGTGGATCTCCATCAGTCTCTTTCAGTTGAATTTGCAGTTGTCTTTTTCACAATTAGAAAGGTAAACAAAGCTACCAGTTATCTCGTCAAATCCAGTAGTGAGTAAGAGTGATTAGTTTCCTGAGTAATAGGAAAAAAACATTGTATCTGGGGAGGGAACATATGTATTTATCTTGGGTAAATATTTAGAAGTTGAACTATTGGGTAGTATGATATATATATATGTCCCACTTAATTGTAGGCTTAAGTTCTGGAGATAATGCAGGCCTCTAAGGGGAATAGGGTTTGTGCTCTGATTATCTGAGTCTAATCTGAGGTTATTTGCTATAGATTCATGGAAACTCAAGTGAGAATCCTTTTACTTGATCTAGAGGGAGACAGTATCTCCAGAATTGGCTTGTCATCTTCTATTTTTTCTTTTTTCTCTCTACCCTTTCTCAGCTCAGTTACTGAATGAAAGATTCCTAAAATTCCAGAGTATTCTGAGAACCGTAGCCAATGTTTCTGGACAGGTTTGATTTTTATTTTTTGTGTAGTTTTAAAAATCACTAGAAATTAAACCAAACTATTCTAACTTATATGACAGGAAATGTAATTTCAAGGATGTCTTATATTTTTGAATAATTCAATAAGATTGTAAATTATGGTTTCCATAAGTAAAAGGTCAGTCAAGACATTTTTAGATAGGGGTTAACTTACAGCTACCATTTATTGTATATCTGCAAGGCACTAAGCCCTAGGCAGAGTGTTACCTGCTTTCAATTTTGAGTGTTATAGTATGTTAAGATAATGGTATCCCTGTTCTATAGATAAAGAAAATAAAACTTAATTTTCCAGGGTGAGACAGTGGGAGAGTGAAGAGCCTAGAAGTACCTAAATACTAGGCTCTGCTGCCTCCTAAAACCCAAATGTCATGTTTCTTCTTTCTGCTCCTACACAGACTATTTAGAAAGAATCTAGATTCCTAGATCTCAATTCAGCATCCATTTGACAGGCAGAAATCAGAAATGGAAAGACTTTTTACCTGACTCCACAAAGGGTATATTAATTAGGTGCTGGATGCTAAGTGTATCCTCTTTTCTTGACAATATTATATTTAAAAATTCACTTCTTAGGCCGGGCACGGTGGCTCGTGCTTGTAAGTTTCAGCCTAGGAAGCGGCTGGGGCTAGGGATCGCAGTTCGAGCCCTGCCTGGGGCCCGCAGTGAGACCTAGTTCCAAAAAAAATAGCTGGGCGTGGTGGTGCGCGCCTGTCATCCCAGCTACCTGGGAAGCTGAGGCTGGGGATTGCTTGAGTCTGTGGTACCCCGGGCAACGAGAGCCTGCGGTTCCACGGGCAAAAATAGCAAGACCCAGTCTCAAAAAAAAAAAAAATTCTTAAATCTTTACAGGAGTGTTTTTTAAATTGGGTATAAGTCAGAGGGCATATTGCTTCTTAAAGATTTATCATAATATTGGGAGGAGGGAACTTTTTTTTTTTTTTTGGAGACTAGGTCTCGCTAATTTTGCTCATGGAACGGCAGGCTTGCAGGCTCTTGTTGCCTGGGGTACCACAGACTCAAGCAATCCCTAGCCTCAGCTTCCCAGGTAGCTGGGATTACAGGCATGCGCCACCACGCCCAGCTGTTTTTTTGGAACTAAGTCTCGCTACGGGCCCGAGGCGGGACTCGAACCTTGATCTCTAGCCCTGGCCGCTTTTCATAGGCTGAAGCTTACAGGCAGGAGCCACTGTGCCCAGCTAAGATAACCATTATTAACAATGTCAAACTAGTATTATACATTAGAGGGGAAAGCATAAACATATACATATATACACTCACACATATATATAAATACTTGTTGTTTTACTTATTTTTCTTCACTTTTAAATACTTTTCCTGTCAGTATATCATATTTGTTTCATTTGTCCCGTTGAATAATTTTTCTACCATGCCACGTGGTTGATTCATAATGTGTCAAATGTATTTAATACCACAGAGCTGAACACATTAAAATTGTTAAGATGGGAAGTACTTGTTTTATGTATTTTTTATACACAAAAAGAAAAAAACAGAATTTGATGCAGTGTCAGTATATGTCAGTCATACTTCTGTACATTGAAGTTATTGATCTTTCTCCATTATAGCTATTCAGTCAGTTCGCTGCTACTCCCATGGGTCACATGAGACAGATGAGGAGTTTGATGCACGCTGGGTGACATACTTCAACAAGCCAGATATTGATGCTTGGGAATTGCGTAAAGGTAATTAAAACATGGGCATGTTTACCTCTTTTGATGTAGAAATAGAGACTTCTTTGTCTTCCCCATTTTGATGAAAGCAACTACTTTGAAAACATGCATTGTATGAACTGGGTTGGGAAAGCTTATCATTTCCATAGTAAGTGTTTACTATAAAGCTGGCACAATTGATAGTCTATTCTTTGCATAAATGGGAACAATTAATACATATCAGTAACTACAAATGATGACTTTTTTGTTGTAAGAACATTTCTTTGAATTGCAGGATGTTTAGAAGCATCCTTGGCCTCTATTGCAAGATATCCAAACCCTGCCCAGTTTGGACAAACAAAAATATTTCCTGGAGGACAAAATTGTACCTGTTTGGAGGCCATTGTTAAAACAATAGGTTGAGGTGAGCAGGAGTTAATAGTTTTGTACCTTCAGGTGATTTGTGCAAGTAGTCATTTAGTTCTCTCCCTTTTTGGTAATGGTTCAGGTTTTGTTTTTTGTTTTGTTTTTTGTTTTTTTTGAGACTAGGTCTCGCTATTTTTGCCTGTGGAACTGCAGGCTCTCATTGCCTGGGGTACCACAGACTCAAGCAATCCCCAGCCTCAGCTTCCCAGGTAGCTGGGATTACAGGCCTGCACCACCACACCCAGCTATTTTTTTGGAACTAGGTCTCGCTATGGGCCCCAGGCGGGACTCGAACTGCGATCCTTAGCCCTGGCCGCTTCATAGGCTGAAGCTTACAGGCATGAACCACCATGCCCAGCCTGGTTCAGGTTTTTGTACTGGTATTGTTGTGATTATCTTGCTCTGAGCAAACATCCAGTCTAAGTAAGTTAGAACTTATTTTTTTCTAAATTGGTAGATGTACACTTAACATTAATGATAACAGATATAATGGTTGCTAACTTAAGTGTAGGGCAATTTATCTCAAATTAAGAATTCATAGTCTCTGTGACTATGACTGCATTCTAGCTTTGTAACCACTGGTGACCTTTGTTTAACTATTTAAAAATAAATACCAAGCTAGAAACCTAAGCACTTCTAACTTGTCTGAAGGAACATATTCATTCCATTTGCTGCAACCCAGGAAGTTCTTATTAAATAATCTTGAGTAGAACTAATGAAAAGAACAGCAATTCTGCATTTCCATATAAAGAATCTTAAATTGTATCCTGTATCATTTTGTACAAAGTGGAAAATAATCATACTCAGTTGTTTTCTGGTTGGATTTTTATGAGGCTGTGCACTGTTTCTAAAATAGTTCCTTAATGTCCATGTTTGGGCTTCGTTAACTTGCCTTAAGATTTTCTCTTTTTATTTTTAGATTATTTTTTATTCAAATTTTTTTTTTTTTTTGAGACTAGGTCTCGCTATTTTTGCCCATGAAACCACAGGCTTATGTTACCCAGGGTACCACAGACTCAAGCAATCCCTAGCCTCAGCTTCCCAGGTAGCTGGAATTACAGGCACATGCCATCGTGCCCAGCTCATTCAAATCTATTTTAAAGAAACCAAAATAACATCCATTGTACTAAGAGTTAAAGATGTTTGTTGAAAATGACTTTTTAAAATTTATATATAAATTTCACAACATTGTAATCCCAGGGATTTACCCCTCCCCCCCACTCTCCCCTTTCCCTCCTGCTCAAAGTTGTGTGCTTCAGTTTGGTGCTTAGCTTGTTTTGACTTTTCCTCAAGGCTTTTGTTTATTTTTTCACTATATCCCATGTATTAATGAAACCATTTGGTTTCTTTTTCTTTTTGACTTGTTTCTGCTAATATGATTTTTTTTTGTTTGTTTTTTGAGACTAGGTCTCGCTATTTTTGCCCGTGGAACCACAGGCTCTCGTTGCCCGGGGTACCACAGACTCAAGCAATCCCCAGCCTCAGCTTCCCAGGTAGCTGGGATGACAGGCGCACGCCACCACACCCAGCTATTTTTTTGGAACTAGGTCTCGCTACGGACCCCAGGTGGGACTCGAACCGCAATCCCTAGCCCCGGCCGCTTCATAGGCTGAAGCTTACAAGCACGAGCCACCGTGCCCGGCCCTTAATATGATTTCTTCTAAGTACATCCATGTTGTTATAAAATCGTTGAATTTGTCATTTTTAATTGATGAGTAATATTCCATTGTGTATATACCACATTTTTTTCATCTAGTCATCTGAAAACGACTCTTGAGAAAACAAACACACACCTAATTGTTACTGAAAGTAATGTGCATTAAGAAAACTCTTTGGTTTTCACTTCTTTAATCCACATGCATAGTTCTTTCCACTAATTCTCTGTGAACGATCCACTGTGATCTATCTTGTAGAATCTGTCGAAGGTAGATTCTTGAGCTTTGTAGAGAAGAGAATAGAGGGGTTCAAACAAGTAAGGTTCCATATCTGTGGCTCAGTAAACATAACTAAATTGTAGTTTGAGTAAGGATGTGATCCCCTCTTTTTAATTTAACAGGAATGAACACACTTGTTGGCTATGATCTGGTTCCAGAACCCAAAATCATTGATGCTGCTTTGCGTGCCTGCAGACGGTTAAATGATTTTGCCAGTGCAGTTCGCATCCTAGAAGTTGTTAAGGTCAGTGAGGTAACAGCTAAAGTCGTCCTGGAAATGGCTTGGTTGTTGGTTAGGAATCATTATGTTCTATGTTTTGTTTTGTTTTTTTTTTTGAGGCTAGGTCTCGTTTTTGCCTATGGAACCACAGGCTCACATTGCCTGGGGTACCACAGACTCAAGCATTCCCCAGCCTCAGCTTCCCAGGTAGCTGGGATTACAGGCGCGCGCCACCACACACAGCTATTTTTTTGGGGACTAGGTCTCGCTGTGTGCCCCAGGCGGGACTCAAACTGCGATCCTGGCCCCAGCTGTGGCTTCCCAGGCTGCCGCTTACAGGCATGCGCCACCATGCCCAGCCTTGGTTAGTGGTTCTTAAGATAGAACTTCCCAGAGAGATTATAATTATATATTAATGTTATAGGATTGTGTTTAATATTAAATATATTCAAGTCTATTAGCTAAAGAAAATATTGGAACATTTGTTGTAATGTGAAACCATTTTCGAATTTCATTGATTGGCCATTTGTTTACATAACTATAAATCTGGGAATATGCATCTCAAAATAAACACTTGCTTCATTCACATTACCTCCCTTCCATTTTTCTCCCCCAGCTCTCTGGTAACCTCTGTCTTTTTCAGAGTCTTAAGGTTGGTTTTTTGTTTTTGTGTTTTTTTTGTAATTTTGAAAATTTGTTTTGATTATTTTCCACAAAGGAGTGAAACCAGTAATTGTGTTACTTCAGTTTTAGCAAAAATGTAGGAGGATATGTACTCCTTTTTGTAGTTTTTTTTTGTAATATATTGTCTCTTTTTTTTTTTTTTTAAGAGACTAGGTCTTGCTATGTTGCTATGTTGCTGGGGTAGTCCCGAACCTGTGGGCTCAAGTGATTCCTAGCCTCAGCCTCCCAAGGCTAGGATTAAAGGCATATACCACTGTGCCTGGCTAAATACATTGTCTTTTAAAAAGAATTTTATAATTTAAAAAAAAAAATGCAGTTAAGCCAACCTAGAATTTGTTAAACCAGAAGAAAAGCAGTTTGATGCTTTTTGTAGTCCATGAATTTTTAATAATTGTCTGAGTAATCTTATGCAAGTGTAAATAAGTATAGCTATGTTTTGATAAGTCTCAGAACTCTTTTTTGCTCTGGAAATAAGTGCATTATAAGTGTAGCTCTCCATGAAAAGACATTCTCCTTTGTAAGAAAGAAAGGTCTGTAAGAGGTCAAGTGTGACATTATTCTGTCTACAATGAGTAAGATAATTAAGGGTTCTGTAGGATACTAATCCATTCAGCTCCAGTGGTTAATTCACTTAGAGTCTTAAATTGGAGGCAAATTAAAAACTTTTCCTGCATTAATTTAATTATTCATGTTACCTTCTGGGCATGTTTAATTACCTTCACAAAATTCTGTCATCACCATTTTATTTTCCAGTAACTTGAGGCTTTAAATTTTTTTTTTTTTAGTTTTACTGTCTTAGTTATTTTCAATGTATTTTTAAACCTCCCTTGAATAATACCTATGTAAACAGTTCTCTGTTGAACAATTATTTCATCTTAAAAATAGATGATTTTATATTCTGTGCTACTAGCCTTTGTATATGGCTAAAATAGTTTCAGGTTCATTTTGGTAATAGACATGACTTTTCAGAGAGCTAAATGTGAGTATTTTCTTTGTTATCAGGACAAAGCTGGACCGCATAAGGATATCTACCCCTATGTCATCCAGGAACTTAGACCAACTTTAAATGAACTAGGAATCTCTACTCCAGAGGAGTTGGGCCTTGACAAAGTGTAAATCCCACAGGTAAGCAACACAGCACTGAATAAGGCAGGAAGCACTCCTAGGAGGAGTGAGTGACATTTCATTGTTTTCATACAGACTCAGATCTTTTACTACTCTTGTTTGAGACTTATCATAGAAATTTAGAGTACTGATAATAAAGAATTCTCTTATTAGTTTAAAGTAAAGTAAATGCATTATTTTAGGCTAATTTGAAGTCTTTTTTTTTTTTTTGTACTAAAAATAACTTGAAAATTCCCTCAATATCTTCCAAGAATTGGATTCCACTATATGAGCTCTGTACTTTATACTCTAACTTCAGACTGGAGTTGAGCAGAAATGTGACTTAGTTTCTCCCAAATCATTCCTGGGCTTTATATAAGGTGCTGGACCTTTGAGGTTATTGGCAGTAGTACCTGCAACTAAAGCTGGGGTTAAAAATTTTATCAGAGTAGAGATTTTTATACTTATGAAGCTGTTGTCTGTGAGTCATACTCCATAATGATAATAGATATACAGACAGTAAACATTATATTGAAATGCTCTATACACTTGGCCTTCACTTTGGACTGTTGCTTTTTTTTTTTTTTTTTGAGACTAGGTCTCGCTATTTTGCCCATGGAACCGCAGGCTCTCGTTGCCCAGGGTACCACAGACTCAAGCAATCCCCAGCCTCAGCTTCCCAGTTAGCTGGGATTATAGGCGTGCGCCACCACACCCAGCTATTTTTTTGGAACTATGTCTTGCTATGGGCCCCAGGCGGGACTCAAACCACGATCCCTAGCCCCTGCCTCTTCATAGGCTGAAGCTTACAGGCAAGAGCCACCGTTCCTGGGGCTGCTGCTCTAAAGAAGGTTATTTTCAGAAAAGGTTATTTATGTTATTCTTCATAGTTAAAACTTCACATTTTCTCTTACAGATGGGCTTCCCAAGAACAACTTCATACTGCTACTTGATGTAAACAGTCACCTGGAAATGCTGAAGATAACATTATCTTATTTCAACATGTTTTCCTTTATTGAGTTCCAAAGCATATAATGGTGACTTGAACTTCAATAAAAGAAAAGTGTATTTAACGTGAAATCAGGTTTTATGCTATGTGTTTGCATTGCAAGGTGGAAGATGACTCACTCTGCTGCCATATTGTTGTGGCTTTGTTGCCATCTTAGGTGAGAGAACCTCTTTGATTCTCAGGTGACCATCTGATGTGAAAGTCAGCTACATAAGCATATTTTGGTACTCTGACTAATAAGTCAACTAAAAGCTAACAGTTATTAGAATATTCGTTTTTGACAGAGCCACCACACATTCTGCATTTAGGGGGATGGTTGTCTGTAGAAATAGATCATTTTCCCTAAATAGGTGAAATAAGTGGCCTTTGAGTTAGTTCTGAGGATGTACTGTGTGGTGGCTAGTCTCTTCCTCCTGACTAGGTAAATCTTACAATTTTTTACTCTTGTCAGATATTGCCTATGCCTCCCACTCTCACACTCTTCTCATTAGTTAAATTGGGTTTACTGTGCTAAGGAAAATAAGTATATCTTTTATTTTAGCTTGAGAGATTCTTTTTTTTTTTTTTTTTTTTTTT
>PVHY01030293.1:0-12500 GCA_004024945.1 Uropsilus gracilis
AAGACAGGGTTTTGAAAAAACAGCTTGCTGTTGAAATAGAGAGAGGTTTTAAGGTGTAGGGGATCCTGCTGGCCCCCCACTCCCTCCCTCCCTCCACAATAGCCTGTGATAAGCTTCAGCTTCACCTGGTGACCTGGGTGACTTGTGCCCGTCCCTTATGCCATGGTCCAGGTACTGTCTCCTTCCGGAAGTCTTCCATACCTGCTCCAGACCTTCCTAAAGTCGCCTCAGGGCTGTCAGAGCTTTCAGGCCCTCCTCTATCACAGCGCATGGTGTCTTTGTTTTTGTTTTTTTATAATTTATTTATTTTTATTTTTCTTATTGTTTGCTTACATAGCTCGTGTTTGCAGGCAGGGTCCTCCCCCTTCCTCCCTCCTCCCCTTCCCCTGGTCGCCCCTCTGGTCACTCCAGTTCCTTTCTCGTTGTCAGTTGTTGGTAGATGACTGGCTGTCGGTCTGTTTGTGTTCCTTCCGAAGCACTGTCCTCCTGGTTGAGTCCTGCCTTCCTGGGGGACCACAGCCCAGGATGTCCAGTTCTCCATGAGTATCCTTAGGGCCAGTGGCCTTTCTGAGCAGTCGGCAAACCTCCTTTGGGCCTGGTGTGTGGAGTGGCTCCCCACATTTCCCTCTGACACTTCTTTGTGGCCTTGTTCCCCACTGAGATGGGGGTGTCTCCTTGCTCAGGGTGAAGGTGTCTATGGGTGGGCAACCTAGCCCCGGTGTCAGACATGTTGTCGGTGTTTCCTTGACACGTCTTCATTCTTGTCCACAACAGTCTTGTGTCTCGGAGTTCCAACCATGCTTTCTGGGCAGGTGATGGGTGTGTTCACGG
Organism: Uropsilus gracilis; assembly: GCA_004024945.1. Classification (NCBI taxonomy): domain Eukaryota; kingdom Metazoa; phylum Chordata; class Mammalia; order Eulipotyphla; family Talpidae; genus Uropsilus; species Uropsilus gracilis. The sequence continues at coordinate 832 of PVHY01030293.1, forward strand.
CCTTTATTTCTCTGTCTCTTCAAGTATATCTGAGTTGTTGTTTTTTTTTGTTCAAGCAGAGGAATGGCTGCGGTGGGAATGGACCAGAGGGGGCACCCCACCCCTCACCCGCTCTCTGAGCAAGAGAGTGTCCCTTACCTAAGGCCTCCCCTCCAGTCTGCGGACCCTGGAGAGAGTGTACATAGTGCCTTTGTAATTGCCCACACACTGGTCTGCCTGTTGTGAAAACCAAACCCTGAATTTAAGTCCCAGGTCTGCCCCTTCCTGCCTCTGTGAGCTTGGGCAAGTGTCCCAACCTCTCTGTGCTTCAGTTTTCAGATCACTAAAATAGTACTGGCGAGCACAGAATGCATGCTCAGAATGTGTGCTCTGTGCCGGTCTTAGGCTTTCCTCATAACATGGCATCTATATGAGGCTGGAACAAAAACCATTTTTTTTAAACAAATGAGAAAACTGAGGCACAGAGAGGTTAAATAACTTGTCCAAGGTCACATAGCTTATGAACAGTAGGGTCGATATTCAAATCATGCAGTCCAACTGCAGGGAGATTCTATTGCTTTTCAGTAGCTACTTCAGAGGTGTTGTGAGGGTGATTTGAGTAGTAGGTACTCAAATAATGCATCCTTATGTTTCCCAGTATGCCCTTCCCTGTCAGAGGATTTAAACCCGGGTATTAAAAAAAAGAATGAGTCTTTTGAAGAGTATATACATTTAATTCTATATGCTACAACACGGAAGAATCTTGATGACTTTTTGAAAAAATGAAATAATCTGGTCATAAAATGACAAATACAATTATGATTTTACTTATATGAATCATGTAAGGTAGAGTCAAAATCGAATAGTGGTTGCCAGGGATTGGAGGGATATATATTATTGCTTAATGGACGTAGAGTTTTAGTTTAGTTAGAGTTCTGTTTAGAGGAAATTAGAAAATTTCTGGAGATAAGTGGTCATGATTATATAATAATATGAATGTATTGAATGTCACTCACTGAACTGTACATTTTAAAATGATTGATGGTAACTTTTATTTATATACACTACCACAGCAAGAGAGAGCTAGAAAGATCATAATTCATGCACAAAATCAGAATCAGTGAGTCTATACTGCCCATATATACAGAAAATAAGTAAATGGAAGAGATGGGAGGGATCCTTCTTATATTCAAATATCAAGTGATAAACATGGAGGCAGCATTTATACGAAAGACTGATTTGGCAAATGCCATCAATTGGCACTGCATGGAGAGAGGAAGATTTGATGAGGAGCAAGACATCTGCATGGTTTTAAAATGTTTCCCTGTAACTTGCTTAATGTAAGGGGGAAAATGATGATGATGATGATGATGCAAGGAAACTAATGAGAAAGCAGACAAGACATTGACTGGATGATCAATATAAACATCACCAATAAGAGCCGGTCAATTCTTTTGTGCTCCCATATGTGATGCTCTTAAGAGGATACAACAGTACTCATGTAATATACCAAACAGTAGCTACTTCAGAGATGTTGTGAGGGTGATGCAGGTATGTTACCTGCATTTAATCATGAGGAAACATCAGATAAACCTAGAGAGAAATTTTCATGACCAAGTGACATCATGACCAAATACAGTTTCTGATCCTGGGCTGGATTCTGTACTCATGGGGACAAACTATAGAGACACCAAGAAAATCAGCAACACTGGCATGTGGATTGCTGAGTAGGAAGTGATGTATCAGTGTCAAATTTACTGACTCAATAACTGTGCTGTAGAAGAGAAAATTCCTGTTTTTCAGAGATATGGAACCAGGAAGAGTAAAGGTGGGTCCAGAACAGAGGCAAAAATCCTTGCATCCTGGGATTTGCAATCCAGAGAGAAAAGATATTTAAGGGGAGGTTCTATGAGTATCCTGGGTGAAGAAAGGGGTTATATGTGTATCTTGGGTGGAGAAAGTATCATGGAAGAAGCTCATCTTGTCTGTGGGGTCAGAGAAAGTCTCTCTGAGGAAATGACATTTCTACTGATACCTGAAAGGTAAGCAGAATTGGAGGAAAAGTGTCCCAGGTGTAGAAAACAGCATAAGCAAAGACTCTGTGATCAAAGAGAAGCTAGTACAAAAATAGGAAATTCAAAAAACTTGCAAACAGCTGCTCTACAACAGTTACTTTTCTTATTTTCATGGAAATAAACATTTCAATATAAGTTTCAGTGCTTACTTGCATTAATCTATACTTGTGTGATAGTCTTTTTTGGGGGGGAGGGGTCACTCTAGACCACAACTAGTTATTAATTAAATTTCAATTTTGGGAAACTGCATTCTTTACTGGTTACCCACACTGGCAGAGTTAAACACAGACTGAGAGACAAAAGAGTATTTGGAAAACGTGGTAAATGATTGCTGCAAAGATTCTGCAACACTTCAAAGGAAGTTATGCTAGAATTTAGCAAACAACTTAAGGTTTTTGTTCCCCTGCATTCATTTCCCACCAACATCATCTCCAAGGGAAAATCTGATGGCTATTGCACATGGAGGTGTTAACCGTACAACAGTTTATAGTTAATAGTAGCTAATAATAATTGTTAGTTTAATAATAATTGTTAACTTAGTGTTGTATTATTAAGAAACAGGGTGTCAAAAGCAAGAACGAAGCATCATACAAAGAGTTCATACATCTTTTTAGGAAAAATTATATGCTTTTAGTTGTATCACGTTAGGTGGAAGTATAACTTTGTTATTGTCTTATTGAATAGTAAAATGTGTAGAAACGGGATTGTTGGGTCCTAACACTTAAAAATTTTAGCTCTTTCTCAACAGGGGTGTAGTGGCATCCCTTTGGTGTTTTAATTTAATCCTTGTATGGCTTTTATATGTGACCTTACTGGCTATCTTTATATCTTCTTTGGTGAATGTTTACTGTAACCTTTTGTTCATTGTTTATTGGGCAGTCTCCTCTTTATTCAAATTCTTTACATATTCTGTATAGAATTAGAAAGGTTGCATCTCAAATTCTCCCCTCTTGTGATTCACTTTACATGTTTTATTTATTTATTTATTTTTTGAGACCAGGTCTCGCTATATTTGCCCGTGGAATAGCAGGCTCACGTTGCCTGGGGTACCACAGACTCAAGCAACCCCCAGCCTCAGCTTCCCAGGTAGCTGGGATTACAGGCACGCACCACCACGCCCAGCTATTTTTTTTGGAACTAGGTCTCGCTACGGGCACCAGGCAGGACTCGAACCGCGATCCCTAGTCCCGGCCGCTTCATAGGCTGAAGCTTACAGGCACGAGCCACCGTGCCCGGCCCTCTTCCCCTTTTGAGCTTCCTCTCCAAACCACTTCTCACACTGCCGAGGGATCACTTCAAAAAGACAACGATCACTTTGTCTTAATCCCCCAGCAACACTGCAGAAGATCCTCAATGGCGTCCTTAAATCCTCAGATTAAAGTGTAAAAGTCCTTATCTTAACTAACGCCTACCTCTCCCCACACTCACATCCTACTCCACATTCAAGTGGTCTTTCAGCGTCCCAACCCGAGAAGCCTCACCCTTTGGACCTAATTTAACTCCTTCCAATCAGTCTTCAGATTCCAGGCTGAAAACCCTTGACTCTGTCACCTCTCCCCAGGCGCCCCCGCCACTTCAGGTTCTCCTAGTACCAGGTACCTCTCGGGAGAGGTTTTTATACTAATTGCAAATCTTAATTGTAAGTGATTGTCCCTTGAACGTCTTCCCTCGCCAACAGGTCTACCTCCCTGAAGGCGGGGGCCTTGATCCAGCGCTGTCCGCGCAGCGACTCGGAGGGGCCTAGCACACGCAAGAAGCCACATACCTAAGTGATGAACGAATAAACGAATGGGGCCGATGGCATAATGAGGGGACGGGCTGGTGGCTGTGTGCGGTCTCTGCAGAGGCAGTAGCGGACATGAACCACTAACTGTCTCTGTCCTGTCCCCAGGAGCCGCCGCAAACCTTCCAGATGCCACCAGGCCGGGGAACCTGAGAACCCAGGTAGGGAGAACAGGTGTGTGACCCGGAGCGGCGGCCTCAGGAATCCGCGCAAACCTGCGGCGCCCCGGGCGCCGGATCCCCGGAAAAGGGGCTGGGCCAGAGGCGCTCGGTTCCGGGAGCTCCGGCCCGGAGGCGCGCACCTGGGGGCGCCCGACGACACCTGCGGCCGCCCCCCGCCCGCGCCGCGCGCCCCGCCAGCGCGCGAGTCGGCAGGCGCGACCCCGCCCTCGGGGTCGAGCCCGCCCTCTGCGGCGTGCGCGCGCCCGCCGCCGCCCCGCGCGTGCGCCGCCGGCCGGGGGCGGAGGCTGTGGGCGGCGGCGGCGTCGGGCGCGCGCGCGCTCGCCCCCTCGCGCCGGTTCGCGCTCCCGGGCCGGGGCTGAGGCGGCGGTGGCGGCGGCTGAGGCGGCGGCTGAGGCGGCGCGGGGGGAGGGCCGGGAGGGGGGTGGTTGGGGGGGATGGACCGGGCGCGGCGGCCGCCGCGGCAGGAGCCGGCGCTTGAGCTCGAGCGACGGCGCTGGCGGCGACGCCGGCTGCTCCTCCCCTCTCCGCCGGTGAGTGAGGGCCCCCGCCCCGGGCGCTGGCGGCGGCGCCGCGGCCCCTCACGGCCCCCGGCCGGGCTCGGCCCGTCGTGAGGGGCGCGTGGCCCCGAGGCGCCGCCACCGCCGCCGCCGCGGGCCCGGCCTCGGGCTCGCGGCCTGGCGCGGCTCGGACCCTCGTTCGCCCCCGTTCGGGCTTGAAGCCCCGGGCCTAGGAATCGACCCCCACATCCCTCCGGGCCTCTTGGCCCCCGCGGCCCTTTCCGCTGTCATTTTGACCCTGCGGCTTCTCCCCGGCACCCCGACGCCTCCCCCTTCCCGAAACCCCTCCAGCGCTGAGGGGACTGAAGGCGTGTGGGGGGTCGGGCCGAGGCCGGGGACGGCGTGGGGTCCTGGCCCTGGGGTCCTGGCCCTGGGGTCCTGCGAGCTCGCCAGCCCCGGCGTCCCCAGAAGTTGGTCACTGAGGCTCAGCCCCGGCCACCTGAAACCAGTTTTGCACCTTTTGTTTTGCTTTCGAACTTGTCGTTCTGGGAACGCGGAGCAGAGGTGGTGCAAGGTGGGATGCGGGGCCAGGCTGGCCGGGCTTGGCCCCCGAGTGCTCTTTGTTAACCCTTTTAGGAACTTGCCGGGGGACGCGGTGAGCGCCGCCTTCCCTCAGGGACCGGAGCCACTGGCCGCTGCCCGAGCCCGCTGGCGACCCAGGCTCGGTTTGGTCCATCCCTTGAACAGCATCCATGGTGTGGCTCCCCAGGTGGATCTGCGGCGGAGTTTCTTGAAGCAGCCCTTCTTAGCTCTTGGCTCATTTCCTGCCTTTCTTTTGGTGACACCTCACACTTAGGCCTCCTGGAGCCTAGCCAGTGCTGTCTGCAGGTTGTCTTTTTCGTCCTGATTTGTTTGTAATAGAGACAAGGAAGATGACCACGCACACACTCATCCAAAATGGTTGCTGCAAGTGTAACACATTCATCAGCGGTACCTGTCTTATAGCCTTTCTGAAAGGCCTAGATGCCTAGATTTGTCAACTATTGAAAAAGAAAAACAACCTCCCCTCCCCCCCCCAGAAAAAACCTAAGGTTTAAAAAGCCGGTGACTGCTTTAAAATAAAACTTTGATTTGTTTATGCCTTCTGACCACTATTTAAATATTAGAACTGTAGTTTCTTGTCTGAGTATCTGTATGCAGAAATTGTTGCAAAGCGTGGAGGAAAGGGCCTCATGAAAATGCCAGTATGTTAATATCAAGATTCCTCCCAAGGTAGATAGATATTTATTTTTCCCCACTTGTGGATTAGAAGAGTGAGACTGGAATGGGGAGTAGGTGGTAGTTTTACTAGTGTCATGTAACAAACCTTGCTTATAGGTGGGATTCTAACCCAACAATACCTTGTCCTCTCCTAACAGGGTTGGCTTGTATTTTTATGAAATCACACACCCACTCTCTGGCTAGTATAGAAAGATTAAAAAGCTGTTTCTGGTCTGTGGGCGGTAACCTTTTAATTTCTAAAGAATTTTTCAGCTGCTTACAGAATAGATTGCTGATCAGTAGCATAGGAAAAATTTAGATATTAAAATTTCATTAGCACTTGATTTAGTCATTATAATTATGAGTATCTATTAAGTTTGTGCATGTTGTAAGTGTGGGTGCTAGTTACTATGTATAGGAAGTGAGATTTCTCAGAGTGTTTGCTCCTTAAGATAAACAGGTACAGTTAGTTGGCAGAGTGTTGCAACACCTTGCCGTAATTAGGAGACTTCTTTCATGAGCACATCTGATGAAGATATTCAATGACTTGGACTACTTGGTGATCCCCACATCTCTAAGCTGTTTGCTCTTTCTGGTATAGTAGTTCCCCTTTTCTGCAAGGGTTTTATGCTTATCAGCTATGTACGAAGCTATAATGATTGAGGACTTAAACTACTCTGACTGGCATTTATGGATTGTGAATTAATTTATCCAATTTTAACTCAGTTTTAATTTAGTAGCGCCCCTACTTTGTTACAGGGTTTTTTCCTAAATACTGCATTGGGGTACAGTAGAGGAACAAAACAGACAGGATCCCGGCCCTCATTGCGCTTTATGTGTGTGACATTGAACATAACAAATGAGCAAATAGGCAAGATATTTCAGGTAATGGGACATATTGGTATCTTTTTTTGTCAAGGACCAGAAATAAATGTTTTGGTTGTAAAGGGCCATACAGTCTCTGTTGCAGATACTCAGCTCTGTGGTTGTAGTGTAAAAACACCTATAGACAGTATATAGATAGGCATAGCTGTGTTAAAATTAAACGTTGGAAGCTGAAATTCAAATTTTATATAATTTTCCCAAGTCATAAAATACAATAGTTTTCTATTTTTGAACCACTTAAAGATGTAAAAGCCATTCGTAGTTCCGAAGCTGTACAAAACCTTGGGGCATGCCAATTTGATTGTGGACTGTAATCTGACCCTTTACAGAAGTGTCCTGACTCCTCATAAGAACTATGAAGAAAATAAGCAAACTGAAGTGATGGGTGACAGGTGTGGAAGGAGTGGCTCGCCCGAGGCCTCTCTAAGGACTAGGTACCTGAGTTTTCGTCTGAAAGGTGGAAACTCCTGGCAGGTGAAATGACTGTAAAGATTTGCAGGTGGAAATGAGTGTCTCTTACGTTGGCCAGAACTGGACTTTCCATGTGGCATGTTAGTCTTACCTTTGTCTTTTTTTCTACGGTGTTCTTAGCCAGGTTGCTCTCCTGTCAGGCTTTCAAAGTCTTCCTATTATAGACTCTAAGACTTGGAAGAGGTCTAACTTTTTAACCAGATGCTCTCTTCTAAGATGTTCTAAGTAGTTTTCAGTCACTCTTTGATGGCAGAAAATTTCTTTCAGGTAAACAATGCCGACTTCTAAATATCTCTAATTGTTAGAATGCCCTATGTGTTGTGTTAGGACTCAACCTCTCTTCCCCTTTATTCTGGTTTAGCAGCGCCCAGAATAAGTTGTCTTATTGTACCTCTTCCCTTGATTCACTTCTGAAATCAATCCATGAAACAAGGTGAAAGTTATACTTGGAAATCTCTTAAATTGCTTGAAAAGTATAGCCTGCATATTTTGTAATCAATCGTAATTCCTACTTCATATATAGACTGAGAGCTACTGAGCTTGACTGAAGGAGGGAGCCAGATGGAATGAATTATTTATGTACAGATGTAGGCCTTCAAACAGTTTTGCCTTTTTAAATACTTACCAAATTCTTACTAGAGAGGGGGGTATGGTAGGGAATTTTAATATACTCCTGCTTCCTTGCAGGTTTTATTTAATGTATTTTTACATTAAACCTCTACTGCATTGACAGGTGTTTACAGATGTGCTGTGACTATTAAATAATACATATGGAAGTACCTTGAAAAAGGTAAATAGTCAATAAATGTTTTTGTAGGGTTTGAATCCATTTTTTCGCTTGTTGAGCTCACATGTACACTGTCCTTTGAAAAACTGTATAGAAGAACTTGGCCACCTGTTTCCTGTCTCTCCACATTGACATTTCCTGTTGTTGCTCTGTCAAACAGCTGTCACTCACTCTGTCCCTGAATATTGGTTGCATTTTAGCAGAGGTTAGCTAAGAAGTTAAATGGTATAACTCAGTTCTGTCATGTGACCCTTGAATATTTAAACATTCATACGGTCACCCATTTAAGTCTTCACTTGTCAGGGCTAAATATTTTCACTTTTAGGTTTTTTTTTCCCCCTGACTTCTGGTTGTTCTTGTAAGTGGACCAATTTATTATCGTTCTTTTTCACTTTGGCACCATCTGTGACATAAAAATGTACATTTTTAAGGTACAAACTCAGGTTTTATTCTCTTTATGAAGTCTCATAATTCTCAACCATCTCTGTGAAATCGATAAATGTTTTTCTGTGCTTCTTGACTTAATATTTTTATTTTAGCCTTGTTTTCATGAGCATCATCTTACCTCACTGTGAGAGATCATGCTTCTTGAGGAGCCAGACCGTGTTTTAGGAATCTTTTGTTTCCCTATGCATTAAGCAAAAATCCACTTGTGATAGACCATCAGTAGCATGTAATTTGTTAAAAAAAAAAAAAAGCTTTTATAATAAGCATGTTATTTTAGAACAGTATTAGGCTTACATCTTGTGAAGAAAATGCAGTTTCTGTCCATCTCATTTATTAACATTTTCCACTAGTGTGCATTTGTCACAGTTCATGAACTAATCATACTGATAGATTGGTTCATTAGTAATAATAACTGGATCAAGCTTCTACTTTATTCAGAGTTCCAATTTTCCCCTAATTATCCTTTTTTTGTGTTCCAGAATACTGCGCAGGTTGCCATATAAATTTAGTAGTCATGCCTCTCTAACTCCTCTTGCTTGTGACAGTTTATCAGATTTTTCTTGTTTTTAAGTGACCTTGGCAATTCCAAGTAACTGATCAGGTACTTTTGAAGTATGATCCTCAGTTGGGATTTGTCTTTTTTTTTTTTCTCCAGTGTTTAAACTGATATAAAATGATTCTGGACGGAAGACCACAGAGGCAAAACTATTCTCATCACATATCAATTGGTATATACTATTGATATGACTTATCAGTGTTGATGTTAACTTTGACCACCTTACTTGAGTTAGTATTTGTTTTCTCCTCTGTAAAGTTACCCTTTTGCCACTGTCTTTCTGTACGACACTCTGGAGGAAAGTCACTATGTGTAGCTCACACTTAGTGAGTTATGAGTTATGTTCTAACTCATTAAGGGTAGAACTTTACATAAATATTGTTGCTCAAATGGTTCCAACTTTGGCCATCGGGAGCTCTTTCAGTTGACTCCTGTATCCCTACCTTTTGACATCTTCCTTTCATAATATGTATGTGAACCCTTTCTTTTGTTTCTGACAATAGAAGATGTTTTAGGTTCATATATTGCAAATAATGATCCAGTTGTATGATCAGCTCTCTTTCCTAGGAGCTAGAAATCACGATCTGGGTGCGAGATGTCTTCAGTTTTTAGTGAGAAAGCTGACTCCCCCCTTCACCATCCACTTAGTATTTCAGTTCCAGTTGGTTCCTGTATCCCTGCATGTGTAGTGATTTCTGAATTGTTGATCTGTGCCCCTGTGAAACAGCCTTGTCAGCTAGAGCACAGAACTTATGCACAAGCCAGGCACGGTGGCTTTTGCCTGTAAGCTTCAGCCTATGAAGCGGCTGGGGCCAGGGATCGCGGTTTGAGTCCCGCTTGGGGCAACACAGCAAGACCTAGTCTCAAAAATGCTGGGCGTGGTGGTGCACGCCTGTAATCCCAGCTACCTGGGAAGCTGAGATGGAGGATTGCTTGAGCCCGTGCTACCCCGGGGGTAATGTGAGCCTGCAGTTCCATGGGCCAAAATAGCCAGACCTAGTCTCAAAAAAAAAAAAAAAAAAAAAAAGAACAACTTTAGGCATAGCTCCTTTTGCCTTCAGTGTTAGAGACTTCACTTCTGGTGTTACTCCACTCGCTTTTGAGTTTGTTTGTTTGTTTGTTTGTTTTTTGAGACCAGGTCTCGCTATTTTTGCCCGTGGACCTGCAGACTCTCGTTGCCCGGGCTACCACAGACTCAAGCAATCCCTAGCCTCAGCTTCCCAGGTAGCTGGGATTACAGGCGTGCGCCATGACGCCCAGCTATTTTTTGGAACTAGGTCTCACTACGGGCCCCAGGCGGGACTCAAACCGCGATCCCGAGCCCCAGCCGCTTCATAGGCTGAAGCTTACAGGCACGAACCACCGTGCCCGGCCTTTTGAGGCTTTTTTTTGGTAATAGATTTAGATTGTTTAGTTACATTCTTCATTCTGTGCTAAGACTACCTTCTAAATAATTACAGAAAAATTGAATACAGTAAGATTATTCTTTGTGCTTAAAAAAAAGTTCTGTTTTGACAGATATATAGTCAACATTATGCATGAAATAGTTGCACTGCTTTAAAAAAATTTGTCATGCCTATTTAACTTTTTCCAGACCAGCCCCTTTCAACCATTGATTTGTTTGTTACATTCTGTAGTTTGCTTTTTTCACAATGTCAGTATATTAAATTTTAGAGGGAATATTTGAACAGCTTTTTGTGAACACAGCATTTTGTTAATACAGTGGGAGATACAAATACTAGATAACTGTTGGAAACGTTTCTTTTTCTATCAAGTTCACATAACAAAATTCATCATTTTAACCAATTAAAATATCATTTGATGACTGGTAGTATATTCATAATGTTGTTTAAGCACCATCACTATCTAATTTCAGGATATTTTCATCTTTTTCAAAAAGAGCAGTCCCTCTTCCCCATCCTCTTGCAGTCACTGCTATGAATCTTGTTTATGAATTTGCCTGTTCTGGACATTTATTTAAATTGAATCATGTAATATATGACCTTTTGTTTCTGGTTTCTTTTACTTAGCAATATTTTAAAGGTTTATCTTTTTTAATATCTTTTATCAGTTCTTCCTTTCTTATGTCTGAGTAATAGTCTGTTGTATGGCTCTACTACATTTTGTTTATAATCAGTTCATGGCTGAGTTGTTTCCACTTTTTGGCTGTATTGAATAATGCTGCTATAAATACATGTGTTCATCAGTTTTTGTTTGAACCTACTTTAAATTCTTAGATATATAACTAATTTATTTCTTTTCATATTTTTATGTGAAAGGAAAAACTACTCAATGACTGACAGGGTAAAATGCTGATACTTGCTCTTAGTGTGGTATTCTTCAGTAAATTATTGAAATAGCATAACTTTTCTGTTCTCTTTCCAAAAAAATTTTGGTTCAGATTGGGTAACTTTCCTCTAGAATTTTGTTAGAGGAAAATCTTGGTTTATGTTGTTTATCATTCAGTTACCTTTCTGAGAGAAGTATTTTCTCCTGTGAATTTGGATTTTAAGATCTGCTTGTGGTCTTAAGGAATCACTGAGTGATTGACTCTTGTTTAACATTATGTATTCAGAGGGATAGTAGGCAGGATTCCCATTCTGTAATCTATTTGGCATCAGTGATATTGGAGAGGTTTTATTCTTGCTAACCACATTTCCCCTGAGGTTTGGACTATAATAGAGTGGCATTAAATATTAGTGTTGCCTTTTTGTATTTCATACACCCAGCCCTGAAGGCTTATTTTG